>NW_020870859.1:599351-611851 GCF_003789085.1 Penaeus vannamei
ATCCTCCTTTCTTTCTTTTTTTCTTCCTTCTTTTTTTCGTTTTTTCCGCTTTTTTATTTTCTTCTTCCTTTTTCCCCTTCTTTTCTCCTTTTTTTTTTCCTCTTCATTTTCTCTATTTCCTTCCTTTCTTCTACTTTTTACCCCTTTCCTTATTCTTGTACTTGTTCTCCTACTCCAACTGCTTCTATTTCATCTCTGCTCATCATCATTTTCATCACAATAAGCTTTCTCCCCATCACATTATCCACATTCCAATTCTTATCGTCTGTTTTCACCCTCTCTCCCACAAATGATTTTTAATCCTTGCTTTTAACACTTTAATTTTTTTCTTCTTCTTCTTTCTTCATCTATTGTAAACCAAGACTTTTTATTTCTTCCTTTATTTCTCATCCTGCTTAACTTCTCTACGAATGTGTTGCTGTTACTTCACTAATAAGATCGTATTAAAAACATAACAACATAAAAGTAATTTACTTGAGAAAAAGGAATTATAAAAAAAAACAAAATAAACAGCATTATAATTCGTGTTGGAATTTATATTAATCTGAAATATCTACAAAGTAGATGGTAAGTAGGAAGAGGATAACGGGATGAAATTATATTATATTACGTAAAAATATATTTAAATATTCACATACAATCAACCTCCAAATACAAAAATTACAGTTAATATACAAAATGCATATAGTATTATTAATCATTATATTATAATATATATATATTATTAATTATATTATTATATATATTATTATATTGTATATTATATATATATTATATATATTATTATAATTTATATATATATATTATCTTATATATATTATATATCAGAGGAGAGAGAGAGTAGTGTAGAAGTATGAGATGAGAAGAGATTGAGAGAGAGGAGAGATGTAGTTAGATGAGAGAGAGAGAGAGTAGAGAGATGTAGTTATGATGAGAAGACTGATGTGTTAGGCAGTTGTTGGTCAGAAATGATGACAACACTTACTAGCATCATCATTCTATGAGAGAGTAGAGATGGAGATGTATGAGTTAGAGATGAGTTAGAGATGAGAGAGATGAGAGATGTAGATGAGTATGATGAGAGTAGAGATGAGTAGATGAGATGTAGGAGATTATTAAGATAGTCTATAGTTAAGTAAATATTTTGTATGAAAGATTTGATTATATAAAGTAGTATAGAATATCTCGGGTAGGCAAAACGATTCAGACGAGTGTATTACCTTTGTCTTTCCCCTCGTCTCTACCCTCCTCTCCCTGGCCCTCCTCTTCTGTTAAGATTCTCCACAGCCCGTCTCAGATATGTAGATCTAAATTCTCAGGTCCGTATAGTAGAGGTCACTCCAATCGCGTTACCTATTTCTATGGGGTGTTTCTCGATGCCTTGGGCCGATTCGGATCTTGTGCGCCAAATACTCGGAATTTAGAAACGTGGCACATTTTAATGATTGATTTATTTATCCTTTCCTTTTCACTTGGTATGGTTATTTTCGTGTTCTATTATAGTTCACAGAGATACAGGAACTATTTTTCTTGCAGGTGTTGGTGGAAAGACGTCATTGTCTGATTTTTGTTTCTGTCTTGTGCTTTCAACACTTTACATAGAGACATAAACAATGCAAATATGAGTAACTAATAGTTATGCGTTATAAAACAGTCAACGCATTACCATCGTGTGTATATATTCGACATGGACACAACACACACCAGCACATACAACAACAAGCACAAGCGCCGACACAACAGCAGTTTGATACACACATCAAGGTTCTATACATCATTATCACACTACACTCCTATATATATTATCATATATTTATTATATATATTATATATATGTTAATTATATATATATTTCATACACATCACTTATTGATGTAATCTATTCACCTACATTCACACATTTGTTATTCATTATATATTATTCATATAATATATATATATTATATATATAATCTATATATATATATATATATTTATAATATATATATATATATTACATTATATATATATATATATATATATATATATATATATATATATTATATATATATATATATTTATATTATACACACACATATACATATATTTATACGAACACATATATATACATATACATATACATATGTGTGTGTGTGTTTGTGTGTTATATCGTACCCCAGCGTCTCCCGTGGACTACATTGCCAGGAGCTTTCCCCAGGTGGATACCATTCGCTAATATTAAGGGCGTTGCCTTGCACAAACGGCCATAATTTGAAATTATACTTTACTTTTATCTTTTTCAATTTGAATTTATCATAAACTCTCTGTTCTTTTACCTTGCAGATAATTCCTCCCTCTCATAACGTTATCCCCACCTTGGTACTTTACACGTTACCACATGTACAATATGCAATCTTTACATTTACCTATCGTTTTTTTTTCTATCATATATCTTCGTCTAAGTCCATGACATGAAGTTCCAACCACGATTTATTCACGACGAGCCACCCACCCACCCACACACACACCCCTAATGCCTTATCTTCGGTGAGGAAGAATTTATAAACCCCTTCAACTGAATTTAATTTTACATGAATATAATTTTGACGAATTTATTGACCCCTTGCGGCACCGATCACTATAAATTCGTCGACAATGGAGATAATCTATTCATTTCCGCACGAGCCGGTTGCCCCGAAATCAGCCGGTGACTTACGACCCCCGCGGACCCTCGGGCACCGCGAACACACAAGCTGATGGCTAGGGTTGTAAATTGCACTGCAAATTGGCCCAAACGCTATGTAAATCACTGCTATGCGCCGGCCCTTCTGCCTCAGCTGTTGCTTAGGTCGCTGTACTGGATTTCGGCTTTATTTTTTTTCTTTTCCTTTGGCGATGTTGTGTTGATTGGTATTTTTTTCTCGTTGTAAAGGTAAAAAGCAAGTAAACAAGATGCTGTTCGGAATCTATATGGCACCGCCTAGGACTGAATGGTAAACAAAGGCACTCACCAAGAGAGAAATCCAAATGTCCTCTAGAGAATAGTAAAATGAATGAAAGTGATACACTTCAGCAAAAAAAAAAACACGATATGACAATATACAATAACACCTTATTCTTCTAACAAAACTAAAACGAATATTAGCAGCTGCACGTCAACTTTCATACGTCACGCAGAAACAGTTTGCAGTAAGCACCACTTGTTCTCAAAGGTTGTAATTTGTGAATACACTTGCTTCCGCCGATTCACAAGCAAACACACAAGTACGCCACACAAAAGACTGAAAGCAAACTGATCAAATTACCAACGAATGAAGGAAGTAACTTACTGAGGGAGAAACACAAGGAGATCACATGTAGTTGTCAAAACATACCTGCAATGAAAAGAAAAGGAATATTTAGAATGTATATACAACACAAAATTATAACAGCAGTAAAAAGCTCTAGTATCTTAGGCAGCACCTAAAAAAATCATATAACAAAGAGAAAAAAATAGAAACAGCTGGAATGAATGGGCATATGCATGAAAAAATGCAATTCATTTGGAAAAAATAACAAAAGAAACAAGGAAACTCGCACACGGCAGCGGAAACATTCAAGCGGAAAAGTGAAATCTAAAGACAACGTAAAGCTGTTAAAGCGAAGAGAAGAGAGGAGAGAAGAGGGGCGGGGAGAAGGAAGGGGGTTAGGGCGAAGCGGTTACGATCTTAAAGCAGAAACAAAGGAACCATTAGGAAAGGTCAGCAGGGTCAGCAAGAAAGACAATCAGGAGGTCACAGCGCCACCTTGAGCCTCATGTCACGCGGAAAAAAAAACCTCTTGAGACGAGCGTTACGGCCTCCCCCAAGGGCTCCGCCGGCCACCCGGGGGGCGGGAAGGGGGGGAGGGGAAAAAAGTACTGTAGGCCGGGATTTTTTGTGTGTGTGTGTCTGTGTGTTGCGTGCGTGCACAAACCCACACATACACCACACTCACCCTGCCACCACCCACACACACACACACACATACAACCACACACACACACACAACACACACACACACATACACACACATATATATATACATATATATATACCAACCAATTGTATGTGTGTGTGTGTGTGTGTGTGTGTGTGTGTGTGTGTGTGTGTGTGTGTGTGTGTGTGTGTGTGTGTGTGTGTGTGTGTGTGTGTGTGTGTGTGTGCGCACACACACGTGTATATGTAATATACATATTTTATATAGCATACATATATATGTATAATATATATACACATATTTTATATATATATATATATATATATATATATATATATATATATATATATATATATACATGCATATATACATACACACAGGTGTACATATATAGTCTCTCCTTCGAGCTCCCTTCCTTCCTTCCCCACCAGTATCCCTTCCGCCAGGGGACCGGGCCATGGCCACACGGGCCCTCAGCCACGGGGTCAAGGTCATGAAGCATCCTTCCCGGTATTGATCTCCTCACCTCCTGCCGAACGGGATAAAAACCCTTCCCCGGGGACGCGGGGGGCGGGCGGGCGCAAATCAGATCCCCCCCCCCGCGCCCCGAAGCGACAAAAAGCATCGTCCGCGTTTTGGTTCCCGCGACGCAAAATCCACTCGGGGGTAAGTAACTTAATTAATCATGCGCGTTCAGAATAATAAAATGGTTATTAACATCAGCATATAAATTGCATTATAATCCTATGGATAATGGAACAGCATGACTAATTGGGTAATGCAATTATTGCCATTATTGGCGTGGCACGAAATGAAATCCGCTGTGTCGATGGCCCGGCCGCCTCCCCCGCATGTACGTGAATTGGGAATTAAGTCTTGCAGGCTTTTTAATCGCAACTGCATGCATTAGAGCCTTTCTTCTTTCTGAAATGATCATTTAGAGAATGAAAGAAATATTCAAGTCTTGTATTAGTCACCAATATACTATTTTCTAATTTTTGTTTACGTTTAATGTTTTTTTGTGTCAAAAAATGTCATCTTTAAATGTACTTTCACGAAACCCTATATCATTCATTTCTTCTTTTGTTTTTACAGTTTACTGTAATTGTGATTCTGTGGAAGAGTAATATTCTGCTTTCAAAGGTCACTTTGTTGGGCTTACTTTCGCCTTTCAAGTTTATATTCCATCTAAAGACGAAGTTACTTCAAAACGCTTTTATCCGTTTTGTGAACAAAAACAAAACAAAACAAAAAAGTCCGTTGGGCGTTCAAATAAATACAATGACTTTTTCAACCACTTCGGTTTTACTTCCCTGCTCATCTCCCATTTTCCTTATCCTACACAATAGCATAATACATCATTCTATAAAAATGACAGCATAACTAGCACAACTACTATTCCACAGCAATTAAATAAACAACCTGCCTTAGTCCAAACAAGAAATATACACAGCACTAACAAACCAAACTAGCGGGAGTACCAAGTAACACCCACAAACCACAACATGTAAACTTCACCTCATAAGACCTCGAGAACTACCAACCCCTCTGTGTTTAGTGTAATCTAACCTTCTTGGGTCTCCCTCGTCCTAGGAAAAGGCATATTACAGAGTTCAGTGCCGCTCAACACACCTCTCCTTAAAGCATCTGACCTGCAGTGTTCAGCACCGAGTTCAGTGCAGCCCAATCCACTTCTCCATAAAACAACCGATCTACAACGTTCAGTACACTGTTTAGTGCAGTTCAATCACCGTCTTCTAAAAGCTTCTACCGCAGTCTTCGGTATAATTCAACCTCCCTCTTTTTTAAGCATCAAACCTACAACCTCCAGTGTAGTCTACCGTAACGTTCGTCTCCTGACCTTCCTTTGCCCGAAGAAAAACGTCTCCACTCCGCGCAAGTCTCTCGCGTCGTAAAGCTTCGTCTTCATTATCATTTCCAATTCCATACACGGCCTTGATACACCTGGCTACGACGGACTTCTATTGGAACGCAGGGAGGTTATCGTATGCAAGTAACGTTTTTATGTTACCTGAGGACGTTAATTAACTTTTAATATACCTGGGATGTGAATGAAGGAACGCGCCAAGGTTATGCGCTTTAGGTAGATGAATGTAGAGAGAATGTATATGAAAGGATAGGTCGTAAGCAGCTACAAGAACTCATGTACCCGCTGTTGTTAAGTCAGATTAATACCCATTGTTGAATAACCCTTTTATATACATAATTACACAGGAATTTCTATGGATAATCTGTTTTGTCCGAAAATGAATTTATTGACAATCCTCTCATCTGAAACATCACAAGTAAACCAAAATATATACATTAATTAGTCATCAGAACAATAATGAAAATGAGAAAAAACTATTTCATGGCGAACTAGAATAAGCGAACCCGGACCCAAAGCCTAGGAGAGGAAGCCCCGCAGAAGACGCAGCCTTTCATGAACATCGTCCATGTAAAACTCGAACAAATGCCCGGGAACATGCACACTTCAGCCCTGTTCCTCCGCTAAGTTAGATCGGCCGTATATGCAGAGCATGTCCGGCGAGCATTCATTTTTGTTCAGAACATTCTGGCCAGCATATGTCGGCGTATGAATATCCATGTTGCAGATTTCCAGCTGTGTGGCATGTGTACAGGCATACAGCGCGCGCAGCCAACGCGATGCCTTTCTTTCATTCTGGTGCTTTCTCTCTCACTTTATTGCTCACTCAGACTCCCACCATTTGTCTGTCTGCTTGTTTATCTGCCTCTGTCTGTCTGTCTGTCTGTCTGTCTGTCTGTCTGTCTCTCTCCCTCCCTGTTCAACAAGATAAAACAGCGAATGAAAACATTTCACACAGACCGCATAACGATTTTGTATTATTAGCAGCAGCAATAGTATATTACATTGAGACATACAGACAGATAGACATGAAGACAGATAGTTAACTAGGTAGAGGTAGTCAGATACAAAGAGAGAATATCCTGTTCTGAACGTAGACAAAAAAGAGAAAAAAAACGCAATTAACCTAATGGCCATCACCTGAAAAAAAATCTGCCGGAGTTGCACACTGCGGAGCGCCGTTGCAGAAACCCCAACCAGCGGGAACTCGAACCGAAACAGGAAGTAAAATGGTGCATGTATGGCAATAAAATTCACAAGGAACCGAAATCCGCGCAACGAAAGTGTAACCGTGGCTTCTACCGCAAGGACGATGACGCAGTGTTTTTGTCTGCGGTTACTGCCAACTAGCCGGAGGCCACGCACACACGCGGGATGTGTAATGACAGACTTAACGATATGACGTGATGATATACTCTGCATTTTACCGTTCCCATTCTTTCTTCTCTTTCTCTTTCTTTCTTTCTTTCTCTCTCTCTCCCTCTCTTTCTCTTTCTTTCTTTCTTTCTTTCTCCCTTCTCTCTCTTCTCTCTCTTCTCTCTCTCTTCTCTCTCTCTCTCTCTCTCTCTCTTCTCTCTCTCTCTCTCTCTCTCTCTCTCTCTCTCTCTCTCTCTCTCTCTCTCTCTCTCCTTCTATTAATCTCTCCCCCTCTCCCACTATTATATTAATCTCCTCCCTTTCTCGTCCCTCCCTCCGAATGTTTGTTTATATCAAGAAGTCTGGCTCTGCTACAGAAAAGTCTACATAAGGACCATTCGCATCGTCGACCACGCATTCTCCTCAAAGACAAAAACAAAGAACAGTAGCTGAGCGACATCTGGGAAACACGTCGGCAACTTCTGCTTCTTTTTTTCCTTCGAAACCAGTTCTGGACAATTAGGCAAATGCAGAAACAAAGGCTCCGGGGCCATGGACACCTGGCCCGCCCGCCCCATTAGCACTTCCTCTGCATTGGCCACTTGCTGACCGAGGAGGCGATCCCCGTCTTCGCGTTATGAAAGAAAACCGAAGGCGAGGAAAAGAAACGAAAGCGGGGTCTGTTTAATAGGCAAGGAATCGGCTGCTTTTATTCAAATGGCGCTGTCTGTGTCCTAACCATAAAGAGAGCTTAGGTCTATAGGGTTCAATAAGAGTGTGAATGGCTCCTGAATGGTCCTCGCTGACCCCAAAGAAGGCCATAAATGCCTCGGGGAGAACCATGAACAGCCAATAAAAATGCGAAATTTAATTGGAAACACCTAATAAGTTAGCTCAAAAAAAACTCATAGACCTAACCGAAAGTGACGATAGAAAGAAACCCACTTTCAACAATCAATACGACCCCGCAAGGCTCCTAGCAGTCCTCGAAGCCTCGTAAAGGAGGGGCCCAAGGCACGCCCGGCCGCAGCCCCAACACGGGTCCCCGGATTAGGAAAAGCATTCCGACGCCGATACAAAAACGCGGGCAGCCTCGCAGGGTTAGGACGGAGCGCGCGAGGAGAGCCGGCAAGTGTGTCTCGACGACTGTCACCTGGTCAGGGAGTGGTCATGAGGGCCTTGTGCGCCTCATCCGGGGCTCATGGGCCGCTTATTTACGACCGGGAGCCATGTGCGCCAAGCCCTCGCCGCGGGAAATGCGAGCGATTTTTCTCGAGGTAATTCCAAAGTAATTCCCCGGCCCTCCGGCTGTGTGTAAATCATCTGTTCTGGGTGCATGTAAATTACGGCTTCCGGTAATACGCTCCTTGGTCTTTTTTCCTTCGCATTGTCTTCGCTGGGCGGTGTCCGGTCAACGCTGCAGGTGTTCACAAGCACGTACTTTTCCCATAATTCTGTGGCCGGCGTGTTAATGTGTGTGTGTGTGTGTGTGTGTGTGTGTGTGTGTGTGTGTGTTGTGTGTGTGTGTGTGTGTGTGTGTGTGTGTGTGTGTGTGTGTGTGTGTGTGTGTGTGTGTGTGTGTGTGTGTGTTGTGTGTACATTTATCAGAACATATGACTAGGATATAAAAAAAAACAATACCTCCTAAAGATACGAGAGAACCGATCCAAACGGCGACTAACAATCCAACATCAGAGTCTCACGCGCATTCCGTGCCACTTCAACAGCACAGCGCATTGGTTTACGATCTCCGCGAGTTCGGATGTGTTCCTCTCGCGCGCTCAGCCCATACGTTAACCCCCGCTCCCCTTCGTACAACCTCTCCCCATATCAACAAGGTGTACACTATCTCCCCATGTACATTCCGTAGCGTACATCCCCTTGCGCAGAGCAACACAAAGGGGGGAGGAAGGGAGGGGAAAAGGAGGAGGGAAAGGGGAGGGGAGGGGGAGTAAGGAGGACGAAGGGGGGGAGGGAGATGAAGGGAGAGGGGCAAGGAGGATGAAAGGAGGGGAGGGTGGAGACGGAGGAGGGGGATGGGGGAGCTTACCAGGAAATGTTAGAGCTCACACATAACTTACGCTGGCTCAAGGTCAGTTTGCACATGTTGCTCGCGTAGTGACGGACTCAACAACACCAACATGCACCGTGGATGGGAGGGGAGGGGAGCGGAGGGGAGTGGGGGTGGAGAGGCGGATGGGGAAAGAAGATGTGGAAGGGGAGCAAGAGGAGGAGGAGGAGCCAGAACTTGGAGAGAGGAATAATATGAAAGGAATAAAAGAAGGATGTGTGTAAATAAAAAAGAATATTAGAAAAAAAGAGAAAGAGAAAGACGAAGCGATAGGGAAAAACAAACAATGATGAGATGGAGAAAAAACACACACAAAAAAAGACGAGTCACAGATAATTAAAAACGAAGAACAAACGCACGTTAGAGAGAGGAGGCAGAGGAGAGGAGAATATGGCAGAGGAGAGGAGAAGGAACAGAGGAGAGGAGAAGGAGAGGGAGAGAAGGAACAGAGGAGAGGAGCAGAGGAGAGGAGGCAGAGGAGAGAAGGACAGAGGACAGAGGAGACAGAGAGAGGAGAAGGAAGAGGAGAGGAGGAAACGGAGGACGCAGCAAGAAGTGGAGGTTGCAAAGAGGCCCAGCAAAGGAGCAGGAGAAGCTAACGGGGAAGAGCGTTAGGGCAGCTAGGAGTGTCAAATTACTGCCACGAGGGAAAAGAGCGAAAATACTTTTTTCTTTTATTCAGGACTTGGAACTAATTAAAAGCGGGATTGGGGTAAGCCATAAATTGGTAGCAATTCACAAAAAGAGCATAAACAACTGGACGGATTCAGCCGTGCAGCAATTCTTAAGCAAAAAGCTATATTCTTACAAAAAACTGCCCATATGATAAAATAACTGAAAAAAACACGCACGCACACACACACACGGACATACAAATACGCACGCACACGCGCGCACACACACACACAAATACATATTTGCATATACACACACGTATAAATCTATAATCATTAAAAATGTTCAGTACCTGATTCAGAACCTCCTTGGTTTTCATGTTTACAATCTGTTACTAGAGTGGACTTAGCAGGCACTTGAGGTCGAAGAGAACACGGCAGAGCTTTCACTACTTAATGTGGCAAGAGGGATTAAAGTGGCACACCTGACGAAAGATCTGAAGTCCCCTTTGTCATAGAAGAGCGCCGCCACGTCTGATGTCAGGGGTTCGAGCACAGGAGGCTGTGTGATATCATATAAATATTAAGTTTTGTTGTGAAGGTGAAGAGAGCGACAGGAAGGTTAAGGAGGATGGTTAAACAAGCATTCAAGATCATGCAGCCCCCAACATGTTTTAAAAGCACATTCTATCGCGGTAAAGCCTCGATTAGGTAACGCGGGAGAGAAAACCGGCAACGCAAGGGACACGTTCGTTTCACATTTATCACAATAAGTTTTGAATTCTCTCTCAATGCCCCTGATATTGGTTAGCAACAAATCGGAGAAAAAAAAAACCATACGTAAATAATGCTTGTTTACATATTTGATGACTGCATACAAACACAAAGGTGATGCTCTTTTACGTGCCCAGAATACTTACAAGCAACCAACGCGTGAAAGCGGACTTTCCCGCATTCCTATGTCTTCCGAACGGCGTAAAAAGTCGTCCTTCGCAACGTGGACCCCTGCAACGCCGCATAATACCTCATAGGCCTTGGCCAGACGGAGGGCTTCGGAGACCACGTCACCGAAGGACAACTTAGCTACGTTAAATATTCATAACGCCAAAATTTCTTCTCACATAGTTATCATTATTTCTTTAAGATATAAAAAAAACAATAAGTACGTATCTATAATAACTCCGCAGAGAGACATTTCCAGTCTGTATATCGATAATACCGTACATAATGCTGAGTCACTTCCATCAATGGGTTATAATTCATGCTTATAATTCATCGTCGATCACTTAGGAACGCTTGGAATGATTCGTTACACCTTGGCTGCGGCGACGGGGAGACACGCACCGAGGGATTGGAAACAAAGCCCTTTGGCTGAGGATAATTGTTTTATTTGCCATTTATTATATAAAAAAAGTTTATTTCGGGGTAAGGCTAAAAGGGACAGAAATGTATGAATGTGCCTCTCACTTATTGTTTGAAGGAACGAAAGAAAGGAAAAGAAGAGAAGGAGAAGGAGGAAGGAGAGAGGAGGCGGAGGTGAGGAGGAGGAGAGGAGGAGGAGGCAGGAGGAGGAGGAGGAGGAGGAGGAGGGAGGGGAGAAGGAGGGAGAAGAAGAAGAGGAGGAAGAGGGAAGAAGGAGGTGGAAGGAAGGGTATTGGGAGAGGGAGGAGGTACACGGAGCAGGAGAGGGAAGAGGACGGAGGGACTGAAGGAATAGGAAAGGATGAAGAGGAGGAGAGGAGGAGGTCGCAACAGCAGCGGTGGGGTAGGAGAAGTGAGAGGGAGAGGAAGCGAGAAGGAAAAAGAGGGATAGACTAATAAAAGAAGAGAGGAGAGAAAGAAAGCGGTGGGGAAGGAGGAAGTGGAGGAGAAGCCCCCACGCCTCCCCCTCAGACAGACATGCAATAGCTAAAGGATAATTTGTGACGAGTAAACAGCACCGCCATTTTTAGCACTAGCTCATAAAGCTAAACCTTCAATTCACTCCTACCCCTCCTTCTCCAACCTCCTCCTCCTCCTCCTCCTCCTCCTCCTCCTCCTCCTCCTCCTCCTCCTCCTCCTCCTCCTCCTCCTCCTCCTACCTTACTTTCTTCTTCTACCTTCTTCTTTCTTTCTTCCCCCCTCCTTCTCTCCCCCCCCCTCCTCTTCCTCCTCCTATTACTACTACTACAACTACTAGTCATACTCCTTTTACTTCCACCTACTCTACCATCTCCACTTGTTACCCTTCCCCTATCCCCTCCCCCCACCTCTCTCCCCTTTCCCCTTCCCCCTATCTCCCCTCCCCATCTCTCACCCTTTCCTTCTCCCCCACCTCTCTCCCTTCCCCTATCCCCTTACCTCTCCCCCCTCCCCTCCCCCTCTCCTCCCCATCTCCCACCCCCTCCCCCCTCTCTCCCTTCCCCTCTCCCCTCCCCACCTCCCACCCATTCCTCCCTCCCCTCCTTCATCAGCGCTGCAGTCGCTCGTTCCATCTCCCAGATCACGACCTTCGTTGATTGCGCTCATCTTATGAAAGTGAATTGCTGATCTTGCGTTTAATGAGCGTGTAGCTTCGAACGCTATTGCCTGCCCGAAAAAAATAAACATCACACTATCACCGGACTTGATGACAGTAATCAAAGCTCGAGTCCCT
>NW_020870859.1:632878-640378 GCF_003789085.1 Penaeus vannamei
TACGCATTAACATACATTAAGAGCCTGATGTAAAGTTGTTACCATTAACAGAGTCTGCCCCCCATATGTTCGATTAAATCTAACATGAGCTACTAGTCTCACCGTGATTCATGGTGGAAATGCTGGGTTATCGATGTTATATCCCGACGTTAATTTACGGCCGTTTTTTATTAACTCAGGAGGGGACTTCATAATTCATCTGTTCTGAAAAAAAACGTTATATTGTTTTCTACACTGAATGATTTAATGGATGTGAACCTATTCCAACCAACTTTCTCTAATGAATATGATTTAGCAGTAGATGAATTTCTCTACCTATCAACTGATAATAAAACATTTGAAAATAACTCATTTATATTATAATTTACGCATAATATTCACATTTCTAGCATTCCTGCGACCGATAATGTGATCTCCACCGATGTTTTCACACATTATTCACCGCAATCATGAATAATTTGAGGGAATATGAATATAAATGAGTCATTCCATTGAAAATTCTATCCTACAAGCCTCAATTGCAGAACGAAGTACTATATCATTCTGAAGTATATGGTCCGTTTATTTGCAGAAAAAAGATGACGGAATGATATACAATGGACTGGGACTGTGAATAAGAAAATAAAAAATGAAAGAATCTACAACCGACTCTGCTTACCCCTCCCCCTCCCTCTAAAAAAAAGTACACAGCCCTTCTGGTGTGCCAACAAACAAATGAGGTCTAACAAGGCCCAGCACTAACACTAAGAAAGCCCCCCCCCCTTAAAGGAGCCTCTAAGGGTGCATTACCATAATAATACTACAAAGAAACTGAAGCGAGATAAAAAAGAGAGAAAAAAACGTGGGTGGCCCTTCTAAATCACTTAACCCTGAAAAGACTGTAAGTGATAATGTATGTACTCCGTGATTGCACTGTTGGGAACGGAGGGGTCGGAAATTTACATAAGTAAGGTAAATGTTAGTGGAGAAGTAGGGTAGTTAGAGGTAGTTTTCCTTAGCCCGCGTGAGTTGTATATGTATACAAGGGGTGTTTATTTTTGGCTATTTATATTTTCTTTTGGTTGAAGGGGGGGGTCGGGAATTTGCTTGTCATGCTTGTTGCTAGCGGATAGGGTTATATATAAATGTACCCCCTCACCATCTTCTAGTTAAATATAAGTGTTCCATTTCACTATCGCCTTGTTAAATATAAGCTTTCCATACTAAATCGTCCGGTTAAATATAGATTGCCTATCTCACTATCTCCATAAATATAAAAGTTCCGTCTCACAATCTCGTTAAATATTCTTATTAGATATATATACTCCATATCACCATTTTCTCGATCTTTTAACGTTTCCTGTAACCCCGCCCTCAATTTTCAATGTGAATAAATTTTCCTGTGAGGAGGCTGGGCGCAGGTTTGCTTGTGATGTCTGTTGATAGCATATTAAGTTAGATACTACTTTTTTTTTATTAAAGTTTCTCTTTTTCCATCGACGACTTTATTATCATGGCATCAAAAGTTATTTTCCTCAGAGGACTAGGGTTTTAAAGCTAATACATGTTGCTAGCGAATACTGTTAAATACATAGACTCAATCTTATCATCCTTTATGTCCATGTTAACCTTTCCATCTCCCGCCCCTTATCATCAAAACCCTTGACAGAAACATCATAAACTGTAAACCCTTGCAACCTCGAAATTAACCTAATCCAAGAGTAACATCAATCACAATCAGGGAAAATCGAAATAAAAAAAACCCTCTTTATACTCTCTCAATATAATGAGCATTATCCATGATCATTACCATCATTATCGTGTTGACGTCCGAGGCCTGCGAGGGCGGGTCCCATGGCGCCCCTTCTACGGCTTTAAAGATTTGTCATCATTATCATTACGACTTTTCCCGAGGCTTCTGTTGGGTCATCTGCCAGTTACATTATCTTTTCTCTGATTATCCGACTGGGTTATAATGATATAAATGTCACTATTGATATCGTATTCGTTATCATGACTGCTGCATCGATGATAATCTCGAGAACAAAGGGAAAAGTTTTTTACCGAAGGCCTTTGCTTATCATCATCATGGTATTAGATTCATGGTATTAGATTATATTTATTTTTAAATCTTATCTCATCATTTATCATTATTCCAATAAATATCATCATCATCACGTATGGGTAATCATGATAATAATCATGATTATCATTATCATAACTGCAATAATCTTTTTTTATTGTCTTTACTCTATTATTTCATACGGTATTGGTTTTACTATCGCTACCAGTATCACACTAACTATCTATACTCTTTATATCAATATGTTATTTATTAATACGTCTCTCCGTCGTCATCCTCCTTCTTAACAAGAAACAATCTCGTCTTCTGATCCATCTCTCGCGCACTCTCACTACACAATTCAGGTCTTCATATACTCTTCTGTCTGAACGTCCTGTGTGGAAGTGTGTGTGTCGTTGTGAGTATGTGTGTGTGTGTAGTTTTGTGTGTGTGTCGCCGCGTCCTCTCTCTCCCTCGCGTATCTCCCTCGTCTCAGTTCTCGGGTTCATCCCATCCTCCTCCGTACGAAATCTTGGTGCTTCTGTGTCTTCGTTCGTTTGCTTCAGTCATGCGTGTGTGCTGTCGTCTCTCTTGTCACACTGATGTAGTTCGCGGCGTTCTGCTCTCCCTCTCTTTCTCTACGAGCGTACTCTACAAATCCTGAGGGTAAATCTCTTCTTCTTCTTTCCCTCTCCTGTCGAGTTTGTTGTGTGCAGTCGTCCCTGGTCTCTCCATGTCTCTCGGAGTCTCTCCTCGCGTGTATCTCCCCAATCTCTCGTTCTCAAAATGCTCTCCTCTCTTCGTCTCACATACACGCACTCACCACTCCGACGAAATGGCTTATATCAATCTCTCTTCTCAAGACAACACTTCAAAGATTCAATTAAGCGTGTGGCAAGTTAGGAAATACATAACACTCATCATCACTCTACATTCTTAAATTAATAAACATACCACTATATATATCACTCACTACTCATTATATTCTATGTCGACTATATTTATAATAACCATATATATATATACTAACACTCATCCTATCTTACATTTCCTCTCTATCTATCTATCTATCTTTCTTCTCTGCTGTCTGTTCATCTTTTATCTATCTGTCTCATGTCATCTTCTCTCTGTCTCTCTATCATCTCACTCATATCTCTCTCTCGTCCTTTATTTATATATATATATATATACTCATTCATATCTTCATCACTCACTCCTCTCGTACTCTCTCTCTCTTATTAATCCTAATCATCATCTCTCCGTATGTCCGTATATCTCACTTCGTTCATTAACTGTCTATCTTCCGCGTCATTGCTAATGTTGCTTCTTCATGTCTCCTTTCATCCCTCTCTGTCGATCATGGCATATGGTGCTCTCTACACCACACAACTAGCATGAAAAGATCTATCATATCAATCAATGTAAAACATGCCACATCTGCCAACTGAAACACTGACAAAGCCTGTCCTTAAAAACAAAGAAAGTTGAAACGAGAATCTTGTTTTGGTCAGACGTAAAAAAGAAAGAAAAGAAAAAAATCTAACACGAAATGTGTCGTATCATTCTCCGCCTCAACCAGATATCGCCGGATGACCAGACAAACAAAAAGACTCGCGGAAACATATTCTGTATTAAAATCTATTCCTCACATAAGACCATGTACAGTGTCATGCAAGAAATTATCGGCTTCTATTCTTTGCGCTCGATTAACAGCAGATCCGGTCTTTTCATCATATCAAACTGTCCCCCTCGGCGGAAAATATACTCTCAACCTCTTCTCTTTCCCCCACAGCCCTAGTACAAAAAAAATTTTCAACTTTGGCATACAACAAATCACCATGGGGCGGGGTTCGTTTTTGGGGGGGAGGGGGGTTGTTTTTGTGGGGGGGGGGGGGGGGTGCTGGACATGCGTGCGTGGTTTTTATGTATTTGTGAAAAGCAAAACACTATATGTGTGTATCCCGGCCATGTGTCTACGCTTTTATATTAAGTTCGGTTTCTTGGAAACACTTTCAAAGGGAAAGTCGGTGTCATCCATCTTCCAAAAGTTAACTCCGACAAAGCGGGATTAACTCCGTCGACACAAACAAGTGCTATTTGTTTTATGGAAAACGGTCTAGAATCCTATTAAAGTTTCGATGTTTCTTAGTTGTGTATGTATCCCAGCATGTAGAGCAGCGTGCACGCAGGGCTGCTTGTCCCCGTCGGCGTTTTTCCATACGAGTGCGAGCGACGCGCTCCTTCCCGCTTCCAGAGGGAAAGGCGCAGCCCTTTGTGCCCCGAAAGCTAATCCCGATAAGGCGCAAAACACCGGTCCCGCCGGGGTAAACAAGCGGGGCGCTGACAGGCGACAGTAAGGGTCATAATCGTGTGCTGGGCGGAGGACGCTGCTCTCGGCCACAGGGTAAAGAATGTGATCAAAAACTTGTCCATTCCATCACCTGTTGCGTCTCCCGCGGGAGGTCTAGGGCGCGTCTTGCCGAGGCGAGGGAGGCCTTAGTCACTCGCCTACAGCAGGAACCGGACACCTGTTCCGTGGTCAGTTGGCCCGCTGTAAAGTCCAGCAACATGGGCGTGACCAGACCATTAGCATCGTCGCTCAAGGTCCATGCCCCTATTGCTGGAATAACTTCAATCAGCTGATTGCTACAGCCTCCCGCCATTTACTATCGCTAACTGTCAGCTGATACAGTCACTTAACACATCGTAAATTTGTTCGTTCCAAATCCCTTGCCGGTAGACATGCCTGCACCATGGTGTAATGACCTTTGCCGCGGCAATAACTTCAGATGCGAAAAAACAGCATGATGCTTGTAATCACGACAGAAAAATACGCTGAACCACGAAGATCGACATTGCAAGATTAAAGTTATATCTATTTTCACGAACTAAATGACACTCGGTTAAATGATGCATTTTCGTTAAACGATAAACGCTAGACTCATTACCTAAATGTTTGTTCATGATTACACCGTAACTTAAATCGTTGTATAGAATAAACAAATGAAAATAAAATCAACAAATACGAAAAACAGTATGCCAAATCAAACATAAAATGACGAAACAATGTCAAACTTAAACACAAATGAAAAAAACAAATAATAAATAAGAAAGCAAACATACCTACGGCTATTGAAAGTTACTTCAAAACACAAGGCTGGCACGCACACACGACACTCGAACAGCAGCATGACAAGCAACTGTCCATGAATCAGATTCTTGTCAACGAGCTCGGCAGGCAGCGAAATGACCAGTCAGCCATCTCCAAGGTCAGCCGATGTCAGCAAGGCCGCTATGTGCCAACAAGGCCATCAATTACTAGCAAGGTAAGCAGACAAGGCCGCGAGGAGTCAGCCGTGCGTGACTCAAGCCCGGCGGAGGAGGCGGCCGCGGGCGCAAGATGGGAGGCCGAGGGCGCGCGGAAGCCACCGGAGGTTTCCGTCTTGGCGGGGCTATTCAAGGCGGATTTGCTAGCGCGTTCTTTCTCCATTCTGGTCCTCATATATACTACACTACGACTGGTTTCTATGTACATTTAATACATTTTCTATAAGCATCAAGTGCATCTTAGTGTATCATTAACTGCTTTAGAATATAACAAGAATATTCAATAACTATCCCTTTAGAAAATCATAATCAACAGTAACCTCTCAGTGTTAGACAAAATTTCCCTTGCACATAGGAAGACAGCTATGGTACTGGCGACTTCCACATCCGGCTCAAGAGCGTTGATGCAATAAGATGCAATTTGGTGCCGGCGGCTGTGCAAAAGTAGTGGAGCATCGCACTTTGTGTTTCTTCAGTCGACCCATGAAACCACTCGCGCAAAGAAAACGAGAACCTGGTTACTTGTAACGATCCAAGTGATGCAAAACCTCCCTTCGAGACCGTATTTTAAAATAGAATTTAGTCTCCTCTCTCTGTTTTTATTCATTTTGTCCAATAAAAAAAAAAACATCGTTTCTTGTTCGCAACCAAATTAATAACTATTTTTAAACTATCCAGAAAAAATCTTCAAGTCGAAGCATTACAGAAAATGGTAAAGCCATTCTTGAAGAAAAAAGAATGAAAGGTGAATAACCGGAGCAGCTAGTGTACCTCGCAGAGTACCTTTGGGAGGAGTCAGAGGAGAGCGAGACAGCGTGGAGACTGATCGCACTTACTGCGTGACTTATCATTTATTGTCTTTTATATGTAGAATCTCTCTTGCTTGTACAGTTTAATTTCCTGTTCATGAGATTTTCTCAAATCTGTCTAAATAACTTTGACAATCAGTCTCCACGTATCTCCTTATATTAAACATCAAATAAATTTTCACTACCAAATACTTTTATTATCTTTAATCAGTTTCTATTATAATTATCGGCCATTCCATTAATACTCATCGTCGTTCAACTAAACATACAAACGTTGCATATACACAAAACGTAAATGAATAAACACAGGTACGAAAGAAAGAATGAATGAACAAACCCCAAAAGAAAAACCTAGGCTGACCCCCGACCCAGCCCCAGCCGACCGCCCAGCCAACCCCGGGCGAGGCGACGGAGCCCAGGGCGCCCTTTGTGCCCACACGCAGGCGGCGGCGAAGCGCAGTGCCGGCCACGACCTCGAGGCGCGCGCGACCTTCTGAAGTTCACTAACCAGCCAAAGACCAGAGCGTTGGCCTTATTTTTCGAGAATGAAAACTAATCATTGATGCATCATTACGCTATTCTAGTTTTTGTATCGATTGCAATAACTGTCCGCTGCAATGTATTTTCTTTGAGATGTTATATACTTTTCTACGTCAAAGAGATATGTAATCATACAATATAAGGGCTACTCAATATACTTTAATTTGTAACTTCTAAAGAACTATGCCATATTTATAGGCGAAAAACCCACTACAAAAATGATACAGAACATGAGTATATAGAAAGGAATATCTATATATAACAAAATCTATTTTACTCTGCGCCATCCCTTTCCATACATATTTATTAGTTCAATATACCGTGTATATATTTTTCTAGCTTTTGATGTACCCGACAACCACGCTGGGCGGGAGGAGAGAGAAAAAACATGACCTCTTACCTCTGATAGATCGGGTTGATCGGCTATCGTCATGGATTTAGACTCAAGATTTTTTTTTTTTTCTTATACAGTTCTTTGTTCGATATCCTTTTTTTTCTTTCGTTTCGTTTTCATTCAGTACCAAATGAAAGTAACGGCCCTTCTCACACTTCCTTCGCAGCCATTCACCCGCTGCATTGCCCGAGGTCTCTTTGCTATCATCGTAAAGAGAATCTGTTTTCCCGAACGCGCTCTTGACGCATGACACGAATTTCCGGCCGTCACGCTGGGTCACGTTAGAGAACGCCAGGTCATGTCAATCCCCAGCAAGACTATGCGTGGATTATTCTCCTCATTACCATTCCCCCCTACCCCTTCTGCCCCCCCCCCTCCTGCTGTGTCCA
>NW_020870859.1:645378-667878 GCF_003789085.1 Penaeus vannamei
GAAGGCGGTCGACGAGCCACTGAAGCCAGTTCCGTTTCTTGTCTTGTTGACGGGTTCAAGAGCGTTAAACCTTTGTTGTTGAGCGGCAGTGAGTCATCGGTTTGCTCGCTGAAAAATACTCGGCTCGGGCAGGAAGAGAAATGCTGCATCACTGTAGATAAAGACAGCGATGACTCCAGATGCCTCCTGGCGTAATCTCTCCCAAGGTGTTCCTCCTTTCGTTGGTAAATGGCCGAGCTAATGATGTAATTAGCGTTTTTCAGTGAAATGGCTGTAAAAACAAGCATGACTTCCTCTGTTTTCCAACAACAGGCACGCGACATGATTAAAAGAGGGTCACAGTCTTTCAAAGTCTTGAAGCGATCAAAACAATTCCCAGGGCATTGAAAGAGCAAATTGCATATAAATACATCTCACGGGCCACGTTCGTTGGCTATCATCTCAATTCATGTGTGATACCTGTCAAAGCAAGATATCGCACCTATCCCTCTTTCATAAACAAATACATAACTTCTGCTAAGCACATTAACTGATGCCCCAATCAAACATTTTACCATCATTCGTTTTAATCTTCCAATATTTTCAATATAGCTTTCCCTTTTGATCATAAGAAGTGCATAAAAATATTTTCTTACCATTTACAAGTTCATACTTCTCTTTGTATTACTCTTGAAGGGGAAAATTCTCGATGCCCGTTAGTTTCCCAGTTAGAGATCACATCTCCACGGTTTTGCATGACAAGAATATTCAAAGATCATGTCAAGATTCTCACTCTTTCAACTTTGCTCCTTCAGGAATGTAACAGTGAAGTTGTTTAGTGTTGTTATGAACGCTTCCCGTGCTTGCCCTACGAGAAGACCGGTTCCTCAAGCTCCTGATAAGACGCTCCGAAGTATCTAATAATATATATATTTTTTAGATATGACTTGAAAATTTATATTCATACGTTCTTAAACTTATTATATTTACTTCATATTTTACATACGGATAATATTACTGGACATTTAAGGTAATGAATAACTACAAATAATTATAATATTTGGAAATCAAACCACTTATTTTCTATCTTGTGACCAGCAAACGTAAATACATTTTTTAACCTTGCCTCGATAAAAGTACCCATGTCTGTCTTCATAAAGTTTGACCACCTGCTGATATCTGTCTGGACGCCCTGTCACCATAAATCCCGGTTTAAATATATGTTATATCATTTTTGGGTACACCATCCATCCCCGATGATCATGTACTAAAATCCTGATACAAGGAGATTTTAATTAAATACAAATCAACTAAGTTTAAGACCAAGTTTGATAAAGAAGACATCAGATGGAATTTTCGAAAACCTGACTTGCCTTTTACTTTACTGTACTATCCCTGCTAATCAAAATCCATCTTAAATCGAGAAGTCTTGAATGGTTCGTGTTTCATGCGGTAATATGGTTTCGATTACAGTGAAATCCATCTCGATAAAGGTAGGATCAGCGCGTTTTTTCTTTTCTTTCCTAAATAGACACCAGTCCCTTTCTTAATATCGTTGAGGCGCGTGGTGCTCGTTCCAACATTGTCTCCAACGGACACTGAAATCGTCAACAGCAAACGCGCCAAACATTAAAGTGTGTTCAAGCTGTGCCCTATCGCTCGACATCAGCCAATCACCTCTCACACAAGCACCTACAAGAACGCCAAGACCCCCTTCCCCGCCGGACTGCTCCACTGACAAGCAGAGCAGTCACTATGGGGCGCTGGGTCTTATCTACGCATCGCTCCTCGCCGGTTCCCGCAGACGTATCCTGACCAAAAACTCGTCAGATTACTGAGGTTTCAAGTTTTCTCTGTATCAGCGTGCTTAATCACCAGTTTCTTCCACTGTCTGTGAGGCGCGGCTTTGGGCGTAATGTCTTCTTCCTTTGCATTCGCTATAAATTGCGGTCTTTACCTGCGATTCAGGATTTTAGTTCGAAATGTAAAAGGAAAGTGTGCATGTCCAGTGATAGTTAAGGAAACTCTCTCTCTCTCTCTCTCTCTCTCTCTCTCTCTCTCTCTCTCTCTCTCTCTCTCTCTCTCTCTCCTCTCTCTCTCTCTCTCTCTCCCTCTCCCTCTCCTCTCCTCTCCTCTCCCTCTCCCTCTCCTCTCCTCTCCCTCTCCCTCCCTCTCTCTCTCCCCTCTCCCTCCCTCTCCCTCCCTCTTCTCCTCTCCCTCTCCTCTCCCTCTCCCTCTCCCTCTCTCCCTCCTGTATACAAGGAAAATCACCGTTTCATTTCTGTACAGAACGTAGACCACTCAGTTTATGTTTATGAAGTATTTTGCCACGTGACACCCTTGCTTGGAGGATGACCTTCTACTGCAAATCCAAAGGCTCACCGATTGAACTTGTAAGGCAGCGTGCAGCAGCCTGTATATAGCGTATATACGCAGACGTGTGTGCCAGTGTATGCCTCTGTGTGTGTGTAGCCTATGTGTGCACATGACACACTCTCCTTACCGTATCGTTCCCTCCCCTCGTTCTCCTTTCTCCACTTCTCCCACCCCAACAACCCACTCTCTCTGACCAACATTCTCCTTTTCTACCTCGTTCTACATTCTCGCTTCAAACGCCCGTCCGTCCGCGATCTTCAACCTCCCCCCATCCCCTCCCCCACCCCGCCCCCGCCCATGCTTCGCTCGCTCCAACTCTGCTCCGAGCTCGCTCTTCATCTCCTGAAGACCGCAATCAAGCCGGTTTCAGCGGAAGAGCCATGGCGGCACGGAAATATTATGCGCGAACCGGGTCTTTGCCATGAGCGAAACAGCAGCAGGAAGATTACGTTTGAAAAGTGTGTGTGTGTGTGAGTGTGTGTGGTGTGTGTGTGTGTGGTGTGGTGTGTGTGTGTGTGTGTGTGTGTGTGTGTGTGTGTGTGTGTGTGTGTGTGTGTGTGTGTGTGTGTGTGTGTGAAGAGAGAGAGAGAGAGAGAGAGAGAGAGAGAGAGAGAGAGAGAGAGAGAGAGAGAGAGAGAGAGAGAGAGAGAGAGAGAGAGAGAGAGAGAGAAGAGGGAGGGGGAGAAAAAAAACGACAGGGAGAGGCAGAGCGAAAGCAAACGGCAGGAGTGAGTGAGAGGGGCGAAATGATAAAAGAACGAATGTAAAAGAAATCCAGTGTGTGCGGAGTAACTGCACGAGTAAGAGTGAAGGAGAGGGAACGAACGTAAGAAAATAAGAACTGACTGATAGTTATATAGATTTAGAGGAAGTCTGGGAGAAGACAAAAAGAGAAAAAAAAAGGAAATCTATCATTCCCATTATCTTTCGCGGATTCTTCCTTCGCAAGACCAATACGCCTGCAAGCACAAATATAATAACCCTTATCAACACAAGCGAATCATCACGGCGCAACACCTGTACTGAAAAACACGAGAGAAGTCGAACCGGTGATCGCTGACGTAAGGGTCGGCTCTTCCTGCACGCAAACCACGCCTACACGCATGCAAGCACGCCCGACGCACGCTATTTGTTTAGCCAACTCCATACCCGCCCGCAAGAACGCGCACAGTCGCACACGCCCTATTGACTTTGGCAATGCAAGGCGGCTTCCCCATGCTGTTAATTATTTGTTTCTGTGTGTTTGTGTTTTTTTCCCGCGAGGCATCTGCATTCGCATAAACATGATCTATTGATCTGAAAAAAAGGCTTTGACTTTAGAGGATATCAAATTTCACACCTACACAAACACACACACACACATACACAGAGGGAGAGGAGGGAGAGGGAGGGAGGGAGGGAGGAGGGAGAGAGAGAGAGAGAAGGAGGGAGGGAGGGAGGGAGAGAAAGAGGAGGGAGGGAGGGAGGGAGAGGAGGGAGGGAGGGAGGGAGGGAGGGGAGGGAGGGAGGGAGGGAGGGAGAGGGAGGGAGGGAGGGAGGGAGGGAGGGAGGGAGAGGGAGAGAGAGAGAGAGAGAGAGGAGGAGAAGAGAGAGAGAGAAACAAAATATCTGAAAATTAAGACATCAACGTTGAAAACGAACACACTTACGCACACACTAACACACGCAGACAATTCACGAAGGTGTTGATTGCGCTTATATTCCTCCCGCACACCTCATCGTGGAAAAACTTCCGACGTGACGTAACTTCCAAGAACGGTTCGCGTTTTTCACGGTGTGTCATGGCGTGACAGGAACCTAAAACTTCAGAAAAAAACGCAAAGAAACGAGGAAAGGTTGAACACGAAAAGACTTTCTCGAAATTTTAATATAATGAGGCATATTTTTTATCTATTTTTTTCCAATCCGGATATCAAGCGCGTAGTCATATTTAGCTGTAATGGCCTACATAATGTTGCAGATTTAATGCCTTCTTTCATAAAGTTCATGTTCTGTTGCATCTCCCTCGCGCCAAGACACCGCGTCACATCCTGGTTCTCACGTGATTTTTCTTTGTAAAGCTTTGTCCCTCTGGACCTCAGTTTTTTTTTTCATTTTCAACATTTTTTTCTTGTTCCCTTTCTTGTTTCATTTTCACAATCTTTCTTTGTGTATATATATACTTTTTTTTTCTTAGATTTATACGTTTGTTTGTTCTCTCTTTCTGTTTATGTGGTGTCCTCCATTTTTTTTCTTAATCTCTACCTCATTCCGTCTGTCTTTGTACTTATTCTGACTCTCTTTTTCTCTCTCTTGCTGTCCTAAGCTCTTTGGTTCTCTGTTTCTACCCACACGGCTCTCTCATGCACTCCTTAGTACAGTTCAGACTCTTCATTACTTTTACCTTATTTATCCTCTCTCTCTCTCTCTCTCTCTCTCTCTCTCTCTCTCTCTCTCTCTCTCTCTATCTATCTATCTATCTATCTATCTATCTATCTATCTCTATCTATCTCTCTCTCTCTCTCTCTCTCTCTCTCTCTCTCTCTCTATCTATCTCTCTCACTTTTTATCTCACTCTCTCTTTTCTCTCCCTCTTTCTTTTTCTTTTTCTCTCTCTCTTTTCTTCTATCGCTCTTTCTTTTTTTCTCTCTTTTTCCTCTCTTTCTCTCTCTTTTTCCTCTTTCTCTTTCGTTTTCTTCTCTCTCACTTTCATTTTTTCTCTCTTTCTTTTTCTCATTCTCATCCTTTTTCCCTTTCTTTATTTTTTTCTCTTTCCTTTTTCTCTCTCTTTCATTTTCTTTCTTATTTCTCTCTTTTTTCTCTCTTCCCTGTTCTCTCTCTCAATTTCCTTTTTCCTCTTTCTTTTTCTTTATGTTGAATATAACAGAGTACACCAACATTACATACTTTTAGACTGGAAAAATTCATGGAAACAAAGAATACGGAATTTCCCTTGAGAAATGTCGTGACTTGATCTTAATATCAAGGAAGACCTGTTACTCTGTTAATTTCTTAAACATGCTGGGGTTATTACAAGTTCGCTTTCATATACCGAGCATTAAAGCCTCTATCTTTGTTTTAATTCCTATAATAACCAACAACACCATCTATTAATCTCGTTGATAGTATTGTGATATCTTTAAAAACATAAATTCGACAAGTCTATAGTAGACTGGTATCGACATTATACACGATTGCTCCTAAAACTATTTTCCTAACAATATATTCCTTATACGAAACCGATACGAATAGTATAACGACAAAAAATCATCTTAGATAAGCAAAAGAGAATAAGAAACGTTAGGATACAATATCATATAATCATACGAAAGTACAGTTAAAATATAATTTCAGACGGACATAAGATAGTATAAAAAAAGAAGAATAACATAATTTCAAACAATCAGATGAAAGCAAGAATCATTCCAAAACAAACCAATAAAAATTGGGGAAAAAAAACAAGAAAGGGGAACACAAAAGAGCACCCCAACGCATGGTCAACTGGGCGAGAAGAGGCTGCGAAGGAGGACCAGACGCCGTCAGGAGCGCGAGGAGGAAGCACACACAAGGAGGCTCCTCTTCACTCCGACACTACAATTACACTGCCTCTCTCGACACCTGGGACGCGATGAAAGGGCGGGCGTAAGTGTGCTGAGAGTGGGTGTGCGTGTGTGCCCATGTGAGGAGGCGAGGTTGTGGGTGTGAGTGATTGGGTTGGTGGCTGGGTGGTTAGTTACATGGGGGTGGGGTCTTGAGGGGGGGTTTTCTGCATATACATACATACATACATACATACATATATATATATATATATATATATATATATATATATATATATATTATATATATATAAATAATATATATATATATATATATGTGTGTGTGTGTGTGTGTGTGTGTGTGTGTGTGTGTGTGTGTGTGTGTGTGTGTGTGTGGTGTGTGTGTGTGTGTACACGTATACAAACATACATACATACATTTTTTTCTTTCTTTTACTTGTGTGTGTTTGTTTCTGTGTTTACATGTGTATGTGTATGTATGTATGCATGTATATATGTATGTATGTATGCATGTATGTATGTATGTATGCACGTGTATATACACACATATATATATACACACACATATATATATATGCAGCACACATACACAGCGCACACGCGCAGGTGTGTTCCCTAGCCTCTCCCTATCCCTCCTGTACACGCAAATATAAACACAAATGGCGTAGCCTTACCTGCAGGAGAAGATGAAGAGGCGGGCTCACTTTCGGCCCCTTGGGTGCCCGCTTGCACACGCAGGCGGTGAAGAGAGGCATCCTGCTGCTCTTAAAACCTGCACTGTGACGTCACACCCAAACGATGACGTCGGAACACGTCACAACCGGATTCGAAAGGTGTCACTCAGGCACCGCCACCGCGCCAGCCATAACGAGACGGTTCGAACACTTCACATCTTATCGGGTTCTCTCCTGCACCCTGGCGTTTCGGACGACGCTAGTGTAAACTTCCTGTGCATCCTTCTCTCACACTCTCACGCTTTATCTCTTCCTTTCCGTTCTTTTCTTATCTCAATTCCGTAGATTGTTCGCTTTTCTATCCAACTTACTATTCGTGTGGTTTATCTAAGTCCAGCACATCCGGTCTCCTGATGGTAACGCTTTCATATATACTTTTACACGTATATTTTTTCTTTCCCACACGAAAGTTTCCGAGATCTGAGCAATGACCCTGGGACCAAGTGGGGGGGTCAGCAGAAGGTCACGTCGGATAAGAAAAAAAGGTCAGCTGGGGTTAGGAAGGCTCAATGGTGGGTGGAGTCTTGTGTGACCTTTACGTGACACATATCTCTTCTCCTTTCTTTGTTTTCCTTAGTCGTCCTTTATCCACTCGGTCCTTAAATTCTCTCCCTTTTCGTCAGAGGAAGAACAACGATTTTCCTATTCCCTTATTCTGCACATTTATTTTTTCACCATCCTTTTTTATTGCTAATCCTTCTTACAAAATAAAACTTTCCTTTGGAAAGGATTCGTGAGGAAGGATCTCCGCGCCGCAGGAGGAGTGACCGGGGTCCGAGTCGAGTGGGAAGCCAACTCTTCTTCCTGATGGGGTGGGAGAGGGGGCAGGGCAGGGGGAGGGGTGGTCGCGTCCGTTAGAGCCGACACCGTAACAGATCAATGGGAACTCCTTGTTATTTCTGCTGGTCAGGCGCGACCACCCGCCACATACCCACTGGCAGTCTTCTATTTGGTCAGCCGATCTCGCTCTCTCGCCCTGTGACGCCAGAACAGGTCAGACGGACGAGAGTTTAAGGGGCGGAGGGTGAAGGGTGATGGAGGCTTGGGCTGAGGTTTGGGTTGAGTGAAGTGAGGGGGGGGGGCGTTCCCAGCTGGACGTTACTGAAACTCGACCGAGAAAGCTTGGGGCTGTTGTTTTTCTTTCATCAATGGCAAATTACTCGAAGGCGTCGCGTTACATATCGTTCGGACTCTCCCTCCATCACCCTGAGTAGGTCGTGTCGTTCCGGACCTGTTGAAGATGTCGTTTTTTGACTCAAAGCATGACCTTATGGCGCTCCCCTGAATGCACTGACTCGCACAAATCTCCCCTCTTCTGCCAACCACTGGACGTTCATTTGCAGTGTCCCCTTCTCTTGCGTTTTGTAATTTTTGTCTTTTATCTTACGTTAGATATCTTTTACTTAATTTACGAATACATTTCTCTTTCCGGTGAGTTGATAAAATGCGTCATTTTCTAACCGAAGCACTTAAATACCAATTTATAACTTTATTATTTCCAGGAATTTGAAAGGTTCGGTTCACCAATAACGAAACCACTGACAAACCGCAAACACCTCTTCGACGAACGCACACTGCCGTCCCGCAATCAGCACTGATGCACCTCTGTTCCGTACAGCGTAAACGAGCACAAACACACAAACGCACACACACACTCCGAATATTTACGCTGCCCAACAGAGATGTTCTTGTGTTTTAGCCCCGGTTGCCGCAAGAGGCGCTGATGTCGAACCTCGTCAGAATTACGGCGGGGCGATTTGTCCTTTTGATTTGATCTTGCTCTCGAGTCACATTCGCGGGCTTATCTCGTAAAAATAAGTTCACACAATGAATTCCAATTTCAGAGATAGTCCACTTATTTTTTCAAGTTGTAAATTCACACGTTATGCCTGAAATAACTAAATCATATTAGAGAAAATAAGCAAGTTTTCTGTCAAACTGATAAAGACAGACGAACGAGGCAGAAAAACGAAAGACAAATGACCCTTTATTTCGCTCACCAGTCGCATTCCACAGACCATCCGCCATTTCCGCAAACACCTCTCCTATCAACCCCTTTCAACCAAATCAAACAAACCCAAACAACACCGAAACAGGAAGACTCACTCACGGCATAATACCTCAACGGAAAACCAACACCGAGCCAACACCAGATCCATCACGAAGACACACCAGCGACACACCAGCACGAAATTTCGGGTACCTAATAGCAGGCCAAACAGCGGCCGTGACAAAATAAATAAACAAGTCCATTAGGCGAGGATCAGTTAATGGAGGATCTGCAGCACTCAAACGCAAATAATCTTCAATGCCGGTTAAAATTCCAGCAAACACGGAGCACGACTGAAGAGCGGCGACTGTTGAGAGCTCAGTCGCGAAACGAGGCCGAGAAATAAGTGTGTAAGTAAATAGTTTTTTTTTTTTTTTTTTTGGGGGGGGGGATTGAGCAAAAAATTTATGCGGATCAATGTTGATTAGGATGAATTTCAGGATAAAACGAGGATGACAAGCATAATAAAGATATTCTTGACAATATGTGCCAAATTATCATTTTTCCATTATAAATTAATATATCACAATTCACCTTCAGATCTACTAGATATGATGTAGAGAAAGCGAGCGAGCTAGAGCAAGAGAGAGAGGGGGAAGGGAGAGGAGAGGAGAGGAGAGCGTATAAGGTGGAGAGGGACGAGGTGAGAAGGAGAGGGGAGAGGAAGAGGTGAGAAGGGAGGAGGAGAAACCGAGTGAGAGAAAGGAGAGGGAGTAGATGGCCTAGAGAGAGAGGGGAAGAGAGGAAGAGCCGCGAGAAATACGCAGGAACGTCGGGACGAGACGACGGGGTGAGAGATAGAGCACGGGGAAGGGGGGGGTGAGAGAGATGGGGGAAGAGGAGAGAGGAGAGATGAAGAGGAGGAGGATGAGGGATGAATTAATTGCACAAGAACGGTTCGCGTTGTTTCACGTGCTTTGTCATGGCGTGACGGATACCTAAAACTTTCGAAAAAAACAGCCAAAGAAACGAGGAAAGGTTGGAACACCGAGAAGACTTCTCGAAGATTTAATATGAATGAGGCATATTTATCTATTTTTTTCCAATTGCTGATATGCGAACGCGCGTAGTCTTATTTTAGCCCGTAAGGGCTAGCATTATGTGCAGAGTTTAATGCCTTTCTTTCAGAAAGTTCAAGTGTCGTGTGCAGTTACTCCCTCGACCGCCGAAGACACCCGGGGCCGGTCAGAACACGGGTGCACGTGATTTTCTTTGTGAAGCTTGGTCCCTCTGGACCTCAGTTAGATTTTTCTACATTTTGCTTAGCTTCCCTTGCTTGTTGGCCATTATTCACAAGAGCTCTTTCTTGACGGTATTAATAAGAGTTTGCTAGCTAGATTTAACGGTCGGTTTGGTCGCTCTTTCTAGTTATCTGGTGGGTCCTCAATTGTTTCTAGGACATCTCTACGCCTTTCGGGAGAGAAGGAAGGGGGAGAAAGCGAGAGGGGAAGGAGACGGTATGACGGAGGAGACGAGGAGGGGAGAGGATAGGCGACCCGGGAAAGAATGGGATACCCTGTTCGACTGAGGACCGGAGAGAGAGGGAAGGAGAGGAGAGGAGGAGGAGATGACGAGAGGCGAGAGAGGGAGAGGCGGGAAGAGAGAGAGGAGCTCGGACAAGGCCGAGTTCAGGAGATCAGAGAGACAGAGTGAGACGGGTGACCAGAGCACAGATCGGTAGGAAGAAAGAGGAGAGGAAGGGACCGAGCGACGAGAGAGCAGGACGGAGCCTGAGAGGAAGAAGGAGATGGGAGCGAGGGAGGGGAGAGTACGAGAAGAGAGAAGAAGAGGAAGAGAGGAAAGGGGGAGCAGAAGATGGGGGAGAAAAAAAGAGAGAAGAAACAGAGGAAGCCGAGGAGGAACCGGAGGAGGCGGGTCATCGAGAGAAAGGAGAGATAGAGGGAGAAGGAAGAGAACAGGAAATGAGAGGGAGAGACGGGATAAGTGAGAACGGGAAGATATAGATGCAGAAAGAAGAAGAGGGAAAAGGAAAAACGGGAGGAGGAAGGAGGAGAGAAAAAAAAGGATGGGGGAGGAGTGGGAGACGGGAAGAGGAGGGAGCAGAGAAAGAGGAGAAAAGAAAAAGAGGGAGGGGGAAGGGGAAAGAAAGAGAGAAGGAGAGGAGAGAGAGAAGAGAGAAGAGGAGAGGAGAGAAAGGAGAGAGAGAGAGAGGAGGAGGCGAGAGAGAGACAGGAGAGAGAGGGATCGGGAGAGGAGGGAGGAGAGATGACAGAGAGATGAGAGAGAGAGGAGAGAGAGAGAGAGAGATGAGAGAGAAGGAGAGGAGAGGGTGGGTGAGAGAGAAGAGGAGAGAGAGGAAGAGAGATGAGATAGGGGGTGAGAGAGGGTAAGAGGATGGAGAGAGGAGAGAGAGAGAGACGTGAGGGAGACTGAAGAACGAGGAAGAAGGAGAGACTGATAGATGAGAGAAGGGGGTGAGGAGAGGGCAAGAGTGATTACGGGGTGGGCTCCCAGAGAGGAGACGAGAGTAGAGTGGATGGGAGGTGAGAGGACATGGAGGAGGAGAGAGGAAGGAGAGTGGAGAGAGAGAGGACAGAAAGAGATTGAGGAGGGAGGTGAGAGGGAGAGATGAAGGAGACCTGGGAGAGGTAACGAGAAGGAGAGACGAAGACAGCAGAGAGAGAGAGAAGGGATGGTGAGGCGGAGATAAGGAGAGAGGAGAGTGGGAGGATGGCGGAGGGAGATGGAGAGTGAGGGAGAGAGCGTATGTGAGAGGAACAGACGAGAAAGGAGGAGACGAGAGGGAAGAGACTGAAGTAGGAGAGAGAGAGAGAGAGGAGTCGAGGAGAGAGGAGACGAGGGCAGAGAGAGAAGAGGAGGAGGAGGGAGGAGGGGAGAGTGAGAAGGGGAGGAGAGGAGAGAGAGACGAGAGAGAGAGAGAGAGAGGAGAGACGGAGAGAGATAGGAGAGAGATGAAAGAGAGAGAGAGAGAAGAGAGAGGAGAGAGAGAGGGGAGAAAGGAGAGGAGAGAGAGGAGAGAAGAGGAGAGGAGAGAGAGAGAGAGAGAGAGAGAGAGGAGGAGAGAGAGAGAGAGAGAGAGAGAGAGAGAGAGAGAGGAGAGAGAGAGAGAGAGAGAGAGAGAGAGAAGAGAGAGAGAGAGAGAGAGAGAGAGAGAGAGAGAGAGAGAAGAGAGGAGAGAAAAGAGAAAAAAAATAGAGGAACAGCACTCCCACCAGGATTACAATAAGACCCCACGAACCATTTTCTCCCCTTCCTCATTTCTCCCTTCCTTTATCACCTCTGCCCCTCCTCCTGTGCTACCGCGCCTCTCATCGTGTCAAGAAGCTGTCACCGGGCCAAGGGAGGAGTGGGTGGCCCTTGAGCGGCTTCCTTTGACGCTGTTTGGGAGGCCGCTGACGATCGCTCAGGCTCGATGGCACACGTGGTCCGCTCGCGCCTCTGCCTTCTTTTCCTCGTTCTAGATATCGCTATTGCTATCTCTATCTCTCTATCGCTTCCTCTTTCCCTCTCTGGCTATCTCTGTGTGTGTGTGTGTGTGTGTGTGTGTGTGTGCGCGTGTGTTAGTACATGTATGTATATGCGTATGTGTATGTATATTTGTATTTATATGTGCATGTGTATATATAAAAATTTATATAGGTATATGTATATGTATGTATGTATGTGTATGTATGTGTGTGTGTGTATGTATATATATATATATATATATATATATATATATATATTATATATGTGTGTGTGTGTGTGGTGTGTGTGTGTGTGTGTGTGTGTGTGTGTGTGTGTGTGTGTGTGTGTGTGTGTGTGTGTATATATATATATATATATATATATATATATATATATATATGTATATATATATATATATATATATATATATATGTATATATATATATATATATTATATATATATATATGTATATATATATATATTATATATATATATATATATATATATATATATACATATTTATGAATGAAACGTATATGTATGTGTATAGTTATATATGTAAATGCTCATGTGCATGTCTATGTTTATGTATACGTATGTGTTAATATTCTGCGTATGGACATGGACATGTGTTATGTGTATGCGCAATGTACGCGCACAACACACGCTCCTGCAAACTAACGAAATGCCCAAAATCCAGCCCAGATCGAGGCCCCAAAACGGCCAGAGAGTATAATCCACATCCTGCCCCAACATAATCTACCCTCCAAGGCCAACAAAGCGACGGAACTGTCCATGTTGGGTGAGAAAATTAAGAAACGTCACAGCAGCCATGCCCTCTCCCTCCCCCTCCCCCCCCCATCCCCCCTACCCGTCTCCCCTCACACTTCTACCTCCCCTTCTCCTCCCCTGCCCCTCTCCCCTCACTCTTCTACCCCCCCCAATGCCGTCTCCCCTCACTCTTCTCTACCCCTTCCCCTATCCCCCCCCTGACTCTTCTGCGCCCCCACCCACCCCCTCTTCGCCATTCCTCCCCCCCACCCAATTGAGACCTCAGGGGTAGGGGGTGGGGGGTGGCGGGGAGGGGGAGTTTATGATGGTTCGCGCAGATCTTCCACGAAATAAAAGCGCCTAAAGTAAAAAAACGAAAAAAACGAAACCATAAGATTACTACAAGACAAACATGTGTAAGATTTCCACATTGACACGAAAGAGCGCTGAGCTTTATAAATCAGGAGCATATGGATATAAGTGTAAAACCAATCAATCATGATTTCGAAACGATAAAAAAGGAACTACTGGTGCAAAGTAAACACGAATAATAGTAAATAGCAATGAAAAATACATACATCACTCCTCCCCCATTTTTATTGTGCGAAGATGGAGATAGAAGGAAAAAACAGAAATCGGCAGGTTAGGCCATCAGAACAGCCAGCGTGTCTGTCATCGGCTTTCTCGAAGTCGCTGCCGTTGAGAGAGGAAAGCCTACCTAACCCCCCCACCCCCCACCCCACCCGCGCCCGTACCCCTCCGCCTCCCCCATCCATATCCCCCTCTCCCTTTCTCCTCGTCCCATCATCTCCCCGTCTTCTCTCCCTTCTCCCCTCTCCCTAGGCTCTAAACAATAAACAAAGTGAAAGCGTGGATGCTGTATTTTATTTATTTATTTTTCGTAAATTTCGCATGCAATATTTTTAAATATATATACAAAGGGAGAATATCGTGTTTATTTTCGATCTGACTGGCCGTTAGTTATGTTTTGATTAATATTGTCATTCTAATGTGGTGTCCTTCAACGCATAATTATAATAATTATCACATAACAAATGCTAGTTTTATGCCAATATACATACAGCAAAGCGTAATATTCAACAGACTGCTATTTATATCACTATCAACCTCTAACACTCCGGTATGTAAGTCTGCAAATTTTCAACCTTTCTACACTCATAATCATCAATCTATCATTCTTGAACCTCTGAGTGGCCAGCAAACGATTAAACAAACCAGCTACATATTTCCTGAAAGGTAAATAGTACTGGTTTCAAAAGTAACGGACGGAGAGGCAGTACATTGGCTAATTCAACTGAACCGAAATTAACCGACATGAGTCACCGCTTGCAAGGAAATTATAATTTTGCTGTAACAAGTAATGGTGCAGATCAGATACGTATCTTGTACTGAATGCATGTACTGTTCGAAAAGGGAGAACATGGCCAAGGGAGAGGACGAATAAGAAGAAGGACGTGGATGGGATGAAGAATTGGAAAAAAAAAGAGATGAAGGAAAAGGGTGAGGAGGAGGAGAAGGAAAAGATAGAGGAGAAGGAGGTGGAGAAAAAAGGAAAATGAGAAAGAGGAGGAAATGAAAGGGAAAAGGTTATGATGAAACAGAAAAGGGTGATAGAAGAGAGAGGAAAGAAGGCGGATAATAGCGAAGTCAAGGAAAGAAAAGGAGGAAAAGGAAGAGAAGATAGATGATAACAGAGAAGGTGGGGCGGGGAACGAGAGGGGTGAAGCAGAATAAAAAACTGTTATTAGTAGAAGAAGAGGGGGGATAGGAGGAGAAGGAAAATGAGACCGAGGAGGAGGAGGAGGAAGAGAGAGAGAGGGAGAAGGAGGACGACTGGGCGGGGGAGGAGGAGGAGGAGCAGGCGGGGGAGGAAGAGAAGAAGAGGGAGAGGGAGGAGGAGAAAAAATGAAGAAGAAAAGGGAGGAGAAGAACAAGAACAATATCAAGAGCAAAAACAAGAAGGAAAGGAAAATGAGACAGAGGAGAAGGAGAAGCAGGAGCTGAAGAAGAAGGAAAATGAGACGGAGAAGGAGGAGGAGGAGGAGATGATAACGTAGACGAGGGGAAAGAGTTAAAAGAGAGGGTGCGATAAGAGACGATTGGATCAAGAAGGGAAGGCGGATTAGAGGGAGAAAAGAGAGAAGATCGGTGCCAAAGGAAAGATAATTTTCAGGAAAAGAACTGCAAAAAGTTCAAAAGGGGGGAATGAGATATGACAAGAAAAAAAGGTGTAACAAAGAACTCAACAACAAACACTGCGATGAAAAAGATTATAGACTAAGGGAAATAAACAACAGCAGAATAAATAAAGAAAAATATAAAGCAGATTTTTTTAAAGTTCAAGAAAAACGCAAGAACATAGAAGGGAAAAGATTTGGAAGAAAAATTGATGTGTCGGGCGCTGAAAGTAGACGCAGAAGAGAGGCGTCATCACGTGACTACTCTGTTTAGAATCATAACAAGTGCCTCCCGTGGCCCGTGGTGGAGAGGAGGAGGTGGAGGAGAAGGAGGAAGGGGAGGAGGAGGAGGAGGAAGGGAAGGATAAGGCGAAGGAGGAAGGGGAGGAGGAAGGGGAGGAGGAGGAGAAGGAGGAAGGAGCGAGGAGGAGAGAGGAGGAGGAGGAGGAGGAGGGAGGAGAGGAGGAGGAGGAGGAGGGAGGAGGAGGAGGAGGAGGAGAGAAGGAGGAGGTGGAAGAGAAGGGGAAGGGATAACAATAGGTGAAGAAGAAAATAGGAGAATGAAAAAAAATAGAAGAAAAACAAAGAAAAGAAGAAGGAGAAGAATAATCAAAGGAGAGAAAGGAGATGGAAAGGATGAGAAGAAAAGGAGATAAAGAAGAGAAAAAATATGGAAAGGAGGAGATGGAAGTGGTGGAGAGGAGAGGTAATCAAGGAGCAGGAATTGGAAGAAGGGGAAGAAGGAGGAAGTGGAGATCGAAGAGGAGAGAGAAAGGAGGAAGAGGTGGAGAAAGAGAAAAAGAAAAGAATAAAGTAGAAATGAAAAGGAAGACGTGTTGTTAAAGACGGTATAGAAGATATGATATCACGTGTAAAACAAAAACGATGATGATAATTATGATCATATACAATAAAGATAACGAAAATGCTGATCCCAAAGAAAGATACAGACCAACAAAAAGTATACAGCGGAAAGAAATGAGAGCTACGAAGGAAGATGAGGGCCTGGAGCGGCGAATGAGGGAGGGAAGGCGAAAGAAATGTAAACCATGTCTCACTGCAGCGGAATGTTGGTCAGTGCGGGTAATGGCGTCTTCGATTCGTGTGATGATGGTAAAGGACCTTGCTTGTGTAGTAATAATAGTGATAATGACGTCATTATAGTGGTGATAGAGGTGTAATATGGGTGATGATTTCTATCTCTAGGTAAATATTTCCTTCGACTGTGTATGTCTGACTAATTATCGAGGTTGCTCGCTCGATATCAAAAGCCGGTTACTGCATCCGGTGCCTGTATGAGGGAGGAGGAAGCCGGTCGGATATTTTGCTTTGATAAACTACAAATTTAGAGTATTTTTTTATAATTCTTTCCACAATCGAAACTACCATGAATACAATCGTATTCATGTTGACAAATGTAGAAAGGTATGAATGAGAATGAATTTCTACTACCACGAAGTATTCAAATACTTTTCCTAATGTCTTTATCCGATGCTCTCTCTGTCTCTGTCTCTCTCTCTCAAATTTAACGAGTTTTTTCTCTTCCGTTGTTGACTAATCATTATTCAAAAACGCTCGCGATTCTTCTTCCAACAACTCGCCCATTTCCTTACCCGAAGACAAGCTTTTAAAACAAAGCAACATTACACATGTTAATTTCACCGGCGCACGCAATAATACACTCGGGAATGATTCAAAGCGAGCTCCGATCAAGCCCGCGAGGCCAAATAAATCCATCTGCATTCAGAAAATTCAGATCAGCGGCCATGAACTCCCTTATATGCTGCAACCTGTCATTGATCCTGCGCGCGTGCAATTGCTGGATGCCGTATCGTCTGCGCGCGCGTTGCATAATGCATCAGCGCTAAATATCAAATACACTAAACATGTCCGAGGGTCACGGCGTGCAATCCTAACTCGCACGACCGAAAGAGTGCAACGGTGCAACAATCTGTGTTTGAATAATAAGGACACGGCTCTTGGGTGCTGCATCACACGTCGGGCTGCTGATGGCTTGCTCCCTCCTGGGTGTTAGCGCTCATGCTGTTTTTTTTTTTCTTCTTCTTCTCCTACTCCTCGTCCTTCTCCATCTTCTTCTTCTTCTTCTTCTTCTTCTTCTTCTTACATCACTTCTTTCCTCTCGTTTATCATTTATATGTTGTCCATTACCTTTTTTGTATTACATTTATATGCGATCTTCCAAAAATAAGTCAGATTTGTTCAGATAAATATGATGTAAAGTCATCGAATTTCTTCCTTAATCCGACCCTCATGTCAACCACGCTATGAAAACTTCACTTGGATCTTCCCTTATTCGTCAACCTCACTGGCCCAATACTTGACCTCAATAAAACAACCTCGGCATAACGACAATTCATATCATAAAAATTTGCCGGAATTATCAATGCGAGTGACAGCATGAATAAAAATAAAATCTGTGTCATACGCATATAAAGAGTTGGAGACGTAAGAGGAAGTGTGTGTGTGTGTGTGTGTGTGTGTGTGTGTGTGTGTGTGTGTGTGTGTGTGTGTGTGTGTGTGTGTGTGTGTGTGTGTGTGTGTGTGTGTGTGTGTGTGTGTGTGTGTGTGTGTGTGTGGGTGTGTGTGTGGGTGGATGGGTGGGTGCGTGCGTATGTGTATATGCGTGTGTTCTAACGACCATGACCGCGTATGTATCTAGCACACCCCATGGTCATGTCTAGTATGAAGTAAAAAATATGAATATATAGTTCCAATGACATATGAAATAAGGGATATATTGCAAGTAATTATGCACATGCAAGAACGTGAGGATCGTGTAGAGCTGGGGGCTTGAGGGAGGGCTTCTATCCTTCGCATTTTCGAATTTTAACGAAATCTCCATCAGAACTCAAGTCAAAACTGACAAGTTCATCAATAAGGTTATCTATATTTAACTAAATTAAAATATATCAGCCGAGACAAATGGTATAAACAAATAAATGAATAAAAACAATTTGCAAGTCAGTGAAGAAACTATTTGTCTTAAAACCGTTGGAATTATACTATATCAACTGCATACGTCAGCAATAAAATCATATCAATAACCAACGAGGAATAACCAATTAAACATGATAATTAACATTCTTAGCCAATTCCACGCGACATGTACCCGAACCACCGAAAACCAGCCACGTGTCGTCAACAGCCAATCAGGCCCTTAATTACCCGCCGGACCCATTAGTCATAAGGCCCAAAATGACCCCAAATACCAGCCAATCACAAGGTTCTCTCGCATCCCTAAGAGCGAACCTCCATCACTCAGGATCGAAGGAGCATCTATGAGGGGATTGTCATAATGATAAAACTGGGTGAGTAATGGATGCCAAGCCGTTTAATTACACGTTGATTGATGGGTCCCCGTCACGTGACTAGGGAGCGAGGAAGGAGGAAAAGGGAAGACCTACTGGAATAGGTCTGGGTATCGTGTTCATTTTTCCAATGTCATCTCTATCCCCAAATGGCTTCGTCTTGAATAACGTCACCGAGGAACGCCCATACGATCTCCCGAGTTGCGAGAGAACATAGAGGCAAGGGGAGTAGAGGGGACAAATAGTGGACCAAGGGGGAAATGAGGAGGGAATATTGAAGCAAGGAGAAATAGAGCAAGGTGGGCAAATACTGAAGCAAGGAGGGTGGAGGAGAAATATAGAAGCAAGGGATGTTGGGGGACAAATACTGAAGTAAGTGGGGGACTACTGCAGAAAGAGGAATGGGGGAGGGAACACTGAAGCATGGGTGGCAAATACTGAAGCAAGGGGAATCGGAGAGAAGCACACTGAAGCAAGGGGGCGATGGGGGGTTAATACTGAACGTCAGGGGTGGCTTAGGAACCAAAGAAGAACGGAGACACTAGGAAGAGGGAGTAGCTGAACACCGAACAAAAAGGGGGTGGGAGGGACAGGAAGACAGACTCAAGGGGAAGGGGGGCCAACCCAGAACCAAAGGGGAAAGAGCGAACACTGAACACCTCGAGTTGAAATCAAAGCTCGTCGGCCGCCAAACAAGGAAACCTTTGAATCATTCAAGTGTTTTCGCTCAGAGCACCCTATAGACCGCGCGATGTCGTTAGAACCTTATACAGCGGGCGATATGCAGCTGCCACTCCGAAGTGTGACTGCAATGTGCCCTATCTCGACAGGGGCGTTATTTACTATCACTGCGCTGCGGCGTGATAGGGTGGGTGCTTTTTGCGATGGCATGATTCTTTGTAATAAAAACAACAAGAGAGAGAAAAGAGGGGGAGCGGCGAGAGGATGGAGAGGGGGAGGGAGGGAGGAGAGGGAGAGGGGAGATAGGGAGAGGGAGGGAGAGGGAGAGGGAGAGAGAGAGAGAGGAGAGAGGAGAGAGAGGAGAGGGAGAGAGAGAGAGAGGAGAGAGAGAGAGAGAGAGAGAGAGAGAGAGAGAGAGAGAGAGAGAGAGAGAGAGAGAGTGTGTGTGTGTGTGTGTGTGTGTGTGTGTGTGTGTGTGTGTGTGTGTGTGTGTGTGTGTGTGTGTGTGTGTGTGTGTGTGCCGTACCTGTGACATACCGGGCGACTGGCCAGAAAGAGTACGATGGACTGTGTCACGAAGCTTTGCTCATCACATATAAGAGCTTTGCCGTCACCCTGTAATAATACCTTATCCTCTCTCTCGATAACAATAACTCCTGATATCTATTTCTCCGTGAACCATTTTTTTTTTTTTTAATAAGAATAACCCCAAACGAAATATCCAAACAAGAACCAACACCAAATATACGAAACCAGCCCCACTGCTGCTAAAAACCAACACGTTATAATTCCCTCCAGTTCCGCCAAGCCTGTGAGACGCCCGTGACCTTCCCTTCCCTTCCACCTGTCCGGCGCTGACCCGAGCTCTTCATCTTCCCACTAAGTCAGATCATGGCCGAAGGAACTAGTTTTTACGGACAAATTGGGGCCGCAGAGGGCGTGTCTGGCAAGCGGTTATTTGGGAGTGAATTGGGCATTGTTATGGCATTATCAGCTCTAATGACGGGGAATCAGCGCCTTCGAGGGCCGGTAAGGAACGCTTTGTTTGACCTCGGTCGACCTCGAACGCAGGGGGAGACGTATTTTTCCTAGTCACGCCATTCCGCTGTGGCGCGCGGTCAACAGATTATATGTATTTTCTAGAAAAGATTGCCCACGAATGCAGCTGCAATACTGACCACACAGATTTTCATTCTAAACACAAACAACAATCAAGGTAAGCCTAGTTGGAATGAAAAAAAATCAATATGAACGGACTATTCTTCAAAATAACACACATTAACCAAATTTCCCTCCATTACCAACAATCAGCTGACTTAGCCTCCATATCGGACCATAACCACTGGCTTCCGAAATCGAACATTCAGAGAGGGGACAAAAAATACTCTGCATGTTTATGCTTACACGAAATAAACAGCATAAAATCGGCGTAAGGCCCCTTCTCGATGCTCGGTACTGGTTCCACTTTGTACTGGAACCGGAGCCCGACCACATTACCTAACATAGCAACAGGCCATCTTCGTCTCTTGATAAAAGAACAGGTATACACATAACCTTTTAAAGAAACACTTTTGTTATCACATAAACGTATAAGTGCACTTTTCGGATGAGTTTTGTTGACGAGAATTAAAGCAAGACAAGGTGCACATTTGGGGATTAAGAAATGCGTTTTGAACAAGATAGATGTTAAAAGAGGTCGTTGAAAACACATTAAAAATAAGTATTTTCCAGAACTGATATTCATGATCAGAAAATATATGACAATAATGGTCGTAGTGATAACAAATACTAATGAGGGAGATAACTTAAATAATGAATAAACAATTGACAATAACCTTAAAAATAATAATATCAATAACAATAATAATAATAATAATAAAAACAACGACAATAATAATGATAATCACTATTATAATTATAACAACAAAAAATAGTAATAGAGAATAACAACAAAAATTAAAATCCTGCTACTACATTACTACTACGACTACTACTGATGATGATGACGATACAATAATAATATTTATAATAATAATAATAATAATAATAATAATAATAATATAATATAATAATAAAATTACTAAATAATAATAGTAATAAACAACAAAAACACACACCAGCAATAACAACAATAATAATATAATGTTGTACACGCACACCCACCCACCCACACAACCACAACCCCCCCCCCCGTATGTATGTATGTATATATGTATATATGTATATATATATGCATGTATATAATATATATACATGTATGTATATATATATATATATAATATATATATAATATATATATATATATATTACATACATATATATATATATATGTATATGTATATTATATATATATATATATATATATATATATATATATATATATATATATATATATATATGCATGTATATGCATGTATATGTGTATATATATATTATTATATATATATATATATATATATTGTCATATATATATATCATATATATTACACACACACACACACAACACACACACACACCACACACACACACACACACACACACACACACACACACACACACACACACACAACACACACCACACACACACACACACACGTATACATATAGATATGTGTGAGCGTGCGTGTGCATGTGTGTGTATATATAATTGTAAGTGTATGTGTATGTATTATGCGTATGCGTATGTGTGTGCCACCCCCCCCCCAGCAACTAAAGACAACACCGCTTCGCCCAAGAAAGCAAAACGTCTGCAAGAAAACCCCCAAATGGAGCGACTACTCTAGGATCTTGATAAGCCGCAGAGTTCCGGGCTTCGAACCCTTTCATCGATCAGCCCCATATACGGAACTCCAAAGCCCTTTTCTGAAGGATATCCCCCTCCCCTCCCCTTACCCGCTCGGAGGACCTCAGGCCGAGGGAACAACCAGGTAACGCACTCCTTCTGAAATGTGGTCAAACTTCCCCGTACGCCGCTGTCAATACAACCATTACCCCGGTATAAACAAACTCAACGCGAACCCCACGGCCTGCCTCACTGACGGCCCTTTGGCGTTTACAGGGTCCCATGCGCACTCTTGGCTTGAATCTGGCTTTGTTGGCATGTTTCCCTGGCGTTTGGCGAAGGTATTATGTAAGTGAATATGAAATATAAGAATAAAGTAATCAATACAATGTAAAAATATAAATTGGCATGATATCAAATACGATGATTTATCACGTTTACAGTTTTTTTATGATTAAGGCACACATGACTACACATTAAACATAACATGAACGAATTCTCCCTCACCCAATATTATGCCAAGGAACGACGATGATAAACTCCCCCAAACAAAAACAAACAAAAACACACCAAACAAACCAGAAATACCACAAGAACGCGGATCAAACCCGAGTGAACAAGTACAACGAGA
>NW_020870859.1:694030-701530 GCF_003789085.1 Penaeus vannamei
CTACACCACACACACACACATCACACCACACCCACAACACACACACAAACAATGAACCGTGCACCGACAGCCCAGGTTCACACTTCCCATCCTCTGCCTTCCAGTTACTTCCACCAGACGGCGCTTCTAATGCGATTCGACGACACAGTCACGATCGTCAACGCCTACAACTACAACGCATACCCGCACACCGCCTCAGACCCGACCAGAATTTACCGCGTTCAGTCTTACCCTTACTACGGGTGGATGACACGAAGGAGCGTGGCGGAGACGATGGTCAAAGACTGGGCGCCCATGGATCTGGTGAGAGCTGATTGGTTCCTCGTCTAGGTGTGATCAGTGGTTGTAGAAAATGGGGATGGGAATTGGTGGTGGTGCCATTCATATTAAAAACATGGGAAAAAATGTTATCATAGTAATATCACTGAATTGCCATCATAAAACCACATTAAGAAAGATTACATAGAAAATAATAATGAGAGTCAAATCACTAACTCAGTAATCATCACTTGAATTAGTCATGATAGCCACATCAAGAAAGATCAAATAGACAATGATACTTAAATAGAGTCAAATCACTAACTCACTAACTTCACCCCTGTTCAGGACGCAGACTGGGACCTATACATCAGGAAGTACCACGTGAACATGTGCCACCAGGTCGTCATCCCAGAGATCCCCCGAACCAAGCACGAAGGAGGCGGCGGAGTCCACGTCTCGGGGAACGAGCAGGAGTCGTCCTTCCAGCAGCGGCCACTCAACACCCAGCGGGACGTCCAGCTGAATATGATACGGTTGTGGGAGATCGCCTACGGGATCGACATGCGGACGAGGATCGATCACGCCCAAGTGGTGAACATTACCGAGCACCCTTGTGACAAAAAGCCCATTCCGAAACACAAGGTGGGGACCTCTCGTCTTAGAGTAAGGGCGTTTGTTCTGCTTATTTTTTCGTTTCAATATTAAGGTAGTTTGTGGATCAAGTGGGTTCTTACTTCACAAGTGTCTGGGCAATGTCCTTTAAGGTTATGGGAAACATACATGTCCCCTAACTACGATAGGCTTGGCTACAGACACATAAGCCAAGTCGGTGTCGATTCCTTCCGCCTTGTGATAAAAGACTACTGGGCTGACTCTATCATCTTCAAACCCTTTAACAATAAATATTTCGTTGGCGGTCTCCAGTGTTCTTTTATTCATTTATCGCGGGTTATTTCTCTCTATACATTTCTTTTGTTGTATTAGTCTCTCTGCCTTTATCCTTCTGTCTATCTGTTTGTTAGTCTCCTGTGTTTCTATCTAAATGAATAGATAAATTAACGAATAAATAAATAAACAAACAAATAGACATATGATACAATTCCTCCAGAATGATACCTACGTCATCTACGTAAATCTTACCGGTGAAGACGACTACGAGAGATCTTATCATGTTCTTGGCAAGGTATGTTTCATCTTCATATACCATTTGCATATCTTGTGTAATATCAGCAACATCATCAAAAAAATATAGAGCAGACTTCCTTATAATTATGTATACCCATGTTTTATAAAGTTTGATTTCAAGATGGCTTATTCGCTTTGGAAATACACACACAATGTATAGCTTAAATTTGATATAAACTTATATTTCAGTTACCTACCATGTTTATCTGTCTAACACTTATTTTCACATTACAGTGTATGGGCTTCTACTACCCTTATCTCTACGAAAACTACCACGGCACTTTTTCCATGAAGTTCTTCGAGACGCCTTTCATCATCGTGTCCTGCCCGTCGTCAGCCTATTGGTGTGCTATATATTCTGTTGGTGTTGGTAACAGGTGTAAATCTTTATAACCATTGAAGTAGTGCTGATATTTATCAACATTTATTAACATATTAAGTTATATAATGGTTTACAACATAACCTCAGCCGCTATTGACAAATTATGCAATTATAGATTGGATAAAGAACCATTTTTATCAGTTATTACCATTCACCAGAATCATCAATCGTCACTTTTGTAAGAAAAAATAAATCAATTTGATAATAAGCCGTCCCAATCACACATTCACCATGGACATCACCATTATGAAATATATATATATATATATATATATATATATATATATATATATTATATAATTATATAATATATAAAATATATAATACTTAATAATCTTAATCATTAATTAATAACTACAAAGTAGTAACTATTGAGCATAATGTGCAAGCATAGTCAACAGAAAAAATAATGATTATAGTTGTTGCATCAAACGATTATCACCAATCGAATAATCCCTATGAAAAAATACAATACTTCAAACATCTTCATAACACCAATTTTCAGAGTAAAAACAAACAAATAAATAAGACTACCATTACCAAGACTCTCAGAACAATCCCTCCACCTCATCGCTCTCTCGTCCCCCTTCCCTCGCAGCTGGAACGTGGACCCGAGTGTGATCTACCACCCGACCAAGGAGGACCTCGACTACGCCACGAAACACGCTTGGAGGCATTCGTATGCCTTGGGCGAGCTCTCCGTGCGCGTCCCTGCCCTCACGCCCGAGGAGGAGTTCGCCCTTGACAATGTCCTCTTTAGTTACGTTCCAGTTCAGGAATTAGTTTTTTAAGTCTTCGAGATGGTCTTGCGTGTTTTGCTTTATATTTATCATTTTAATTATCTTTAGTTCATTGTAAACTTTTTTTGTCCGTTCCAGTTAAGGAGTGATTTTTTATATGTAGTCTTCGAGGCGGTCTTACGTATTCTGGTTTATATTTATTATTTTACTTATCTTTTGTTTATTCATTAAATATTTTGTATCTAGTTTTATTTTTCAGTAATAGTCTTTCGGAATTACGATTTGGCTTTTACTATAGTCTTTAAGAGATGTATTTTGGACTTGAGTATAAAATTGCGAAAGCATTTTTGAACTCGACATCTATCTGTATTACTGATTGTAATAATTAGTCACATGTAGTCATTCCAACCATGTAGGTACGTAAGTTTCGGTCGATATATATGAAGTAAAAGTAGTAATATATGAAGTTCTGTAACTTGATAATAAAACTGAACTGATCGTGATATCTGCAAAAGAAATGTTTTTATGTAATATGCAATTCATAATGTATTCATAAGAATTGCTTTCAATATATAAAGAAATTTAATTGATGTGTACGTGTATGTATCCTTAAACAATATCTATTATGTAACCCTTAACAATTATTAAGATCAGCAATAAATAAATAAATGAAAAGATACAGTCGAGTCTTTAAAGGAAAAGAATTTTACAAGGCGACGATTCCTCTGTTGCCTAGAAATCGATTGCAAAATATATTTTGTTAATAAATTTTCAAATCTATATAAAAAGTATGACGGATAATCAACAACTTCACAGCAAAAGAGATATATTTTTCATTTCGATCCCATATTCAGAAATACATGAGAAACGCGTTTTTCTAAAGATACAATGAAACGTAATGTGAAGTTATTCATTCTCCTTACATATCTTTTCCTACATTTGTCATGATGTACTTCTCCAAAATTCAGAGCTGTCTATGTTTATTGTCATTGTATAAACATTACTTTCTCGTTCATCATTATAGTAAAATAAGATATAAATAAAAGGAATGAATAAGTAATACGTAATCTTTCATGGCGTTTTAATAGTAAAAAAATACACACACACACACACACACACACACACACACACACACACACACACACACACACACACACACACACACACATATATATATATATATATATATATATATATATATATATATATATATATATACATACATACTATGGTCAAAGTCATAATCCGTCACCTTTACTATAAACATCCTCCCTGCAACCCAGTATCGCTGTGCATGAGTCATCGCAATGGAACATCCCCAAGGCCTTCCTCCGGGCTCTATGGTATTACTTGGATGAAACTTTTTCCTGTTATGCTCGGACTCTTCATCCATACTTCCAGAAGGAATACAAGCTGAATGAGTGAAAAGCTATGGTATATTTAAGTTTTGTTTTCCGCCTAAACTAAACCACGCACACAATTCCAGCTCTATTTTCCTGGTAAAGGGTTCCAGCTCGTACACGTAGATGTTCAGGGTCACAGTGCCACATAAGACACATGTGCGTGGGTCGCTCTGTAACAATACGTAACCAAACAAAGGCGCGAATATGTACACGAACTGCATTTAGTATTACGCTATAGTACGCCACAGGAAAGGTTTAGACGTGACTACTTCGCAATGATCGATCAGTGACTCCTGAAAGACGGAAATAAGTGCGCCGTGATGAAGACGAGCTAGGCCTAAGAATTCACACTGGGGCCATCGACGAAAGCTCCCTCCAGACCTTCAGAAATGACGTCGAAGAAACGGGTGTGCATTTTCTTCCTGCTGGCGGCTGTGAGCGCGTCTCTGGCCGCCACCGGGATCATGCTAGGCGCCGCGGGACATGGCCCTGGAAGCCGCGAAGCCCTCCCGAGAATGCAGGGTGAGTAAAGAAAGGAATGTTGATGTATATGCATGCAGGGTTATTGCTTCGTCTTATCATTCATTCATAAATTGTATCATTTATATGCAGAAGTAATAATGGTGATTACCCTATTTCATGAATACTAATGTCATTGTAAATTATAACTTACAATGATTATTATCAATTACAGATGGCATCTTTACATGCGTTTCTAATATCAACAGCCTTGCAACATTTACATTCATATGCCACGTCGAGACAATTCCTTTTCATAAAAAAATGCATTGCCATGTTCCGTCTCCTCTTTAGTAGCAAAATAATATCAATATTCCAATAGAAATGCTACCACTTTCTCGAACGGTTAATGCTAAAAAAAACGTGCAAGACATCAAAGGTCATATAACAATATGATAAAGTATTGTGACGAAAGGGTAAAAATGAGTTAACAATTAGGATAAAATATGTTAAATGTCAAAGGGTACGATAAGTCTAAATTAAGCGAGTTAAATGGGGGATTTGTATCTAGTTGTTTTGAGGGAAATTTAGTTTTACATTTCAAAATTTGATTTGACTGGTATAAATTATTTAATCAATATCTATTTACGACCCTTCTAGACTGCACTATATTCCGCCTTTACGCAAGTTGGCACAATGACTCCACCTCTTCCTTTCAGATACGTAAAACCTTATAAATGAAACGGAAAGTCACTTATTTACATTTCCGTGATGATAAAGAAATGATTATTATAAAAAATGAAATTTGCAAAACATCAATTGATTCTATTTTGGCTTGGAAATTGCGGTTAACCTGTACACGAAAACCAACCGAAAACACACCGCTCGAGATTCTCTTCTTGGGTATGTGAATCATGGCTCAAGGCGCGTTATGCTTGCCTCCGCGAACCGTTCGATATGAACCATGGATTAAGCTCGTTCGAAGCTTTAACTGACTTCTGGCGCTTAAAAAAATCAAAGGGGTCACTGCCTAACGGAAAACCTCATAATGCCACCACTTTGCGGTCAAACAAGGAGCCACGGGTGTAAAATGATTTCATATATTATTCGTTCTGTTGTGTTGTTTCTATTTGCATATTTTTATCTTCGTAAAGTATTTTTGTCATCTGCTCCTTGACTGCTGTGGTTTGCAGATGCGTATATCTACCTGTTTCAAATTAATTCATATACAACGAAATAACAATATCAGCTAAGATATTGTAGGAAAAAATGTTCGTGATGAAAGACACAAAGGAAAATTCAAAGGAATTAAATTTGATCAAAATGCGAAATATAAACAAAACTAAAATAAAAGCAAATGAAAGCAAACTCAAGGAGGATTTCGAAATCGTTTCATCTTTCAATGAACATATATTGCGTCGATTTTTTTCTGCTATTTTATCAACAAACCATATTCGCATATGATAATCTTACGTATATAGTGAAATAAAAACATAATGTAAACAAGAAAAATAGGATCTGATTGTACCATTCGAAAGTAGTATTAGTAATCGCAGTACTATTGGAATATCATATAATTCTTCAACTGAGATTTTTCAATTTCTCTATTCATGAAGCTCTAATATTAAAATGTGAATGGAAAAAATGCAGTATTAGGAAACAATATTTGAATCATTTGTTTTACCCCATATGATCATACACATTATATAACCTAAATATAAGCATTACATGTCGATCAGCTTGATGAAAAAATTAAAGCATTATGCCGAAGACACATACGGTAGCCGTATTTTGTTCGTTATTGAAATCCAAGTCAACTGGGATACGGTTTATGGTACGTGGTTCCCGTTGAATGTTATGCCGCAAGACACATCCAAGGAGGAAATGGTGAGGTATCTTTATATAGCCTTCTGACTCCAAGTCAAGCATTTTTTAAACTTCTGTGCCTATTAGGTTTTCATTTTCCATACAGACACACACATATGTATATGTAAATATATATATATACATACATTACATACATACACACACACACACACACACACACACACACACACACACACACACACACACACACACATACACATATATATATATATATATATATATATATATATATATATATATATATATATATATATAATGCATTAATAGCTATCACATAAAATTATATGGTATATCAAGGAATTACATATAAATGCAGCCCCAACCCAAGAATCATTTGCCAAGGACGGTTTAGACAGAGATAACAAGTGCCACACGACCATTCCCTTCACCCTAATAAACATAAAATTTCCTTCCATCCCCCAGGTGCCACAGGGAGCTCGGACGCCCCACGCGCCAAGAAGGACCAAGATCGCCGTGCTCGCCAAGGTCCTTACGAGCAACAGAGCGCTTCGCCAAAGTCTCCCAGGCACGCGAGCCAAATTCCAGAGAGAGGGGCCAAGGGGAGCGTCCTGTTGGAGGCACTCCTGGGTCCGTCCGGGGTCACGTTCCTCGTAGACGGCACGGAGGTGAGTCACGTACCGGGGCGAGAGGTTCTACGAGTCACGGTGTCGGTTAGGGTGATTCAGTGCCGATTCATTCAGTTTTGATGTGTGAGCATGGCGGTCCGTGAAGCACAGCAAAATCTTTGAGAGTTGATTTGCATGTCAACTTTAATATCTAAAACCATATCGGTTTATCATGAACACAGAATGGCTCCAAGTACCTCTTTGCTCTTCTGAAAATTCAGTGTCCTAAACAGGCGTATCGTGTGATCAATAAAACCATGCCATGGGGAGCTGGGCGAGCCCGCCTTCACGCCGGCATACACTACGTGATCATGAACGAGAGGTCAGGACAGGTCATGCGGGCGACGACCTTCTTCACCTGGCAGCCAGAAGCCACGCGCCAACTGCAGGATGTGGTCAGGAGCACGAGAAATGGCAGAGTGATCGTCATTTTAGCCACAGTAAGAAATATATAATTCCGCCTCATGTATAGTAGCTGACTGTCCAAAAATTTAAGGTTGTTATCACATTTTGCATAAAGTATCACCCTGGAAATAAAACACCTGAATGTAAATTAA
>NW_020870859.1:706530-714030 GCF_003789085.1 Penaeus vannamei
GCCCGAAGTCCCTCGCACGAGACACATGGGCGCCGGAGGAGTCCACATCTCGGGCTTCGATCAGCTCCTCTTCAGCAGTCAGCCGATGACCAACGGCACTCGCACGATTCTTGATGTGGACAGGTACTGGTTCATCTTGCATTTTAGTACCTTATATAAACATCCACGTATACATATGCATGTATATTTGTTTCTTCGATTAGCTGGTATACAGTAATTTTGATAGTCTTTTGATTAATAATTGCAATGCCTGGACAGAGAAAACTAAAAGTACGTGTACAGGAATTTCTAGTACACGGAGGAATATATAAATTATACACCAGAGCAAAGAACACAAGCCATGCGCTACAAGCCCATAATGATCTACGATGTAGATACTTCAAACGCATACGAAAAAACCGGCAATTTCCACGAAACTTAAGTACTACCCCTTCTCTGCAGCGCCCTAACGCCCACTTACCAAGAGCACCTTCAGGAGGAGCTGGATTCCGCGCTCGTGGTTGAGATAAGGTCTCATCCCTGCGAAGACATACCGCTGCCTATGCATCAGGTTGGTATGGTAAAACCTATCTCTTTAACCATTTGCGCATGGACTGAGACATAGAACTATGGACTATGTGGTGATTATATTCACTGTGATAATATTTTCTTTTTTTTCGACAGACCAACAAGCGTTACGTCATCTACATATACCAACCGACCCAGAGTGATGTTTATCATTCGTACTTCGTCATTGCCCAGGTTAGATAAGTATCTAATACTCTTGTTCCCTGAATGAATAAGCTTGCTGATAATGATGACGATTATGATTATAACGATGATGGTTATGGATTCAACAAAGGCAAAGATAAAGACTAAGACAAGACAGGATAAGGCAAAGACGAAGACGACACCAATGACTGGTTACAGAAAATTAACACGTCTTCCTCCACGCAGTGTCTCGGCATCAACGAACGCGACATGCACGAAAGTTACAAGATGCTGGTAACTTTCCCCTTCTGCGGCAACCAGGTCTACGTGGTGGCCTGTCCCAACTCTCCTTATTGGTAACTGCCCTGCTTTCTTGGTTCATCCCAGCGGTTACATAGGTGTTTCATCCGTACTTTTGGACAACGAAGATTAGAAAACTTTCATCGAAGTTGCTGTTGTAGATGTGTAAAATTATAGTTTGTATCAAAATAACCGAAAAAAAAACATCCGTGAAAAGACGCATACATATATAAACACACTGAGAGAGAGAGAGAGAGAGAGAGAGAGAGAGAGAGAGAGAGAGAGAGAGAGAGAGAGAGAGAGAGAGAGAGAGAGAGAGAGAGAGAGAGAGAGAGAGAGAACGAAAATCATCCCTACCTTTACCATATCTATTAGTCCCAAGGAAATCCTAAACATTTCTCCCTCCCGCAGCCACCCTCGCCATCCTTCCCAGGTCTACCACGCGACGGAAGAGGACGCCGACATAGCGAGGGCGAATCCTTTCAACATGCCTCTCCTCCAGGTGTCCTACGGGATTAGGACGCTCGCCAAGGATCCCTGGGACGAGTTTACACTAATGAACCGTGTTGTTGTTAACTATACAATAGGGAGTGATGATGGGTAGAATGGTTACTTCAGGGACAAAAAAATATTTTTTTTAAGAATAAATGTGTATATACTTCCGTGAAAAAAATAAATAAAAATAACAACAGCAAAATACTTGCTCTTTTTATCCTTTATTAAACCCCTGACTACGACGAGCCGCACTACCTTAGGTTAAATATCGAATAATCGCTTACTGTCACAATACAAATGCCAAATAGCTCTTTCATACGAAAGGGCAGTGATCAATCTTACTTAAAAATAAGTAAATAAATCATATATTTCACATATACAAGTTAAGAGAAAGATGTTAAATAAAGCGAGAATTGAAGCACGGGAGAAACGGACAGATAGAAAAATAGGCCAACATACATATATGCTAAATAAAAAAATACACACACACGCATATATATATATATATATATATATATATATATATATATATATATTATATATATTATATATATACATATATATACACATATATAGACATATATAGACATATATATATATATATATATATATATATATGTATATTATATATATAATATATATATACATATATATATACATATATATACATGTATATACATGTGTATATATATGCATACATACACATATATATATATATATATATATATATATATATATATATACATGTACATATATATATATATATATATATATATATATATATATATATATATGTATATATATGCGTGTGTGTGTGTGTGTGTGATGGGTAGAATGGTTACTTCAGGGACAAAAAAAAAATATTTTTATTAAAAATAAACGTGTATATACTTCCGTGAAAAAAAAATCTCCAAAACCTCCAAAAGGAAAACTAAGGCTGATATTATGGCTTGACGTGTCTTCGGAAGTTACTAAAAAAAAATTTTTATTCGTCGATTTTCCTCCTTGTTGCGGCGTTGTCGTATGATAATTTGAATAATAAAATCCTCATTAAAGATTCTTCGAATGCGCCCATTTATTTTGCGAATTCACTGGAAAATGCTACTCGTATCATATTCTTGTTTTGACTATTTTTTTCCTTAGCGTTTTCGAAAAAGGAACCTTGCGGTGATAAATATACGACCTGGTAACATTAATGGTCTTGGCGCTTGAGTTGCCAGCTCGTCTATTCCAAAGGCGATAGTCAGTGTTGGGAGATTTTTGTCCGGAATGAAAGTTGTCATGTGATTCAGAGCAATGGTGACAAATTATCCAATTACATAGTGAACTTAGAAAGACAGTCGTGTTGCGAGTACTGAAAAAATGAGTTACCTATCGACACCACACTTTACATCCGCACCAACATGAACTTCAAAACAAACTGTGAAACAACATAGAAAGCCCATTGTCATGTTCAGATTTAAAGGCAATGATTTAACACCATAAATTCAACACACCTTTTAAAGTAACACAAAGATGCCGCTCTCCAAGACACAACGAATAACAGGCATTATCGTACTGAACCTTCTTTACATCATCATTCTCATCTACTTGAACTTTGACGTCAAAACCACTCATGATAATACGTGGGCGGTCATCCGAAGGCTTCAGAGAACGAAAATACGCCTTCAGGACGGCGGAGAAGGGACGCCTGACCAGCCCGACGGAACCGCAGAAGACGCAGTTGAAGCACGCGATAAGGGCGCCACGGAGGAGGACTTCCGCGTTGGAGATCTGCCTGCAGGACGGGGTGAGTTTATCGAGAAATGACGGGGAGAAATAAGATTCATGGTGGTGATGATAATGAGGGTGATGATGATGAAGGCGGTGATGGTGATGGTGATGGTGATGATGATGATGATGATGATGATGATGGTGATGATGAAAATACGATAAAAATAGAATAGTACTAATAATTATAAAACTGTAATTATAATATCATCAATAATAATATTGATTATACTAATACTACAACAACAATACTACTGCTAATAACAATAATAACTATATTAATAGTAACAATGATAGTAATAATGATTATGATAAAAATAATAATAATAATAATAATAATAATAATAATAATAATTATAATAATGATGATGATGATAATAATATAATGATGATTATAATTCAACATTAACAATAACAATTATTACTATTGTAACAACAACAATAATAATGATAATAATAATCATTATTATAATGATAATGATAATAATAATATTGTTCATAATATTAAAAACAATAACAACAACGATAATATTGATATTAACAATATTGCTTGATATGCCTGAAGATAGTAATGATAAAATTGATGATAATAAAATAATAATAGTAATGCTAATAATGATGATAATGAAATAATAGTAGTAATGATAATCATTATCATTATCATAAGTGATAAAGATAATTATGATAATTATAATAACCATTAATATTATCATTCTTACTAGCATTATCTTTATTACCAATATCATAATTTTATAATTATTATTTCTTATTTTCATCATAATCATCATCTTTATTAACATCATTATTGCTATTATCATTATTATATTGATCATCATTCTCATTTTTGTTTTGGTACCGTTTGTTGGTTAGTTTGATCGTTAGGTAGTTGGTTAGTAGGATAACAAAAAGTTAAAAACAGATTTTATGATTTTTTTTACCAGAGGTGTGTCTTAGTCTAACTTAGATGCCATTAACTTTTGGTGGTAATCCGGGTAATGATCCGGAACCAGGATTTTTGAAAAGAATTCATTAGCATTGTGAGATAAGGACAAAATAAACTTATTGGCGCCAAATTATTATTATTAGTAGGATTAGAATTAGTATTATTTTCATACTCATGATCATCATCACCAGCAGCACCATAACACCGATAACAACAGCAAATATTTACGCTTCCTCACACCATTCCACCATACACGATAAAATAGCCAATACAAGGAAGTATTCGCCATGAATACAGCACACATCTCGCAACTCTCCTCTTTCCATCTCCGCCACGGGGAGAAGCGAAGAGAAGCCCCTCGCCGCAGCATCCCTCCCAGCCCCCGGGGGATGCACCGTCTCGAGACACGCTAACTCCTCCGGGCGAATTCTTGCATCCTACGACCGACGCGGGGACCGAGTCAAAGGAGAGCAGAGGCGTTGTGGAGGATGGGGGGAAGGGAAGGATGGAGGATATGCTTCTTGAGGTTACTGTGAATGCGACGGGTGTTACGCTGTCTGTGGATGGCGAACAGGTAAGTCTGTTGGTTGGTTAGGTGGTTGAGAAAGAGTACATGTCATCAGAAATTATAATAACATTAACAACAGTGTCATTTCGGCAAAGGATAAACAGACGAAAATGGATATGGCATTTATCATAATCTGGAAGAACAGTAACCACCGTACTGTGATAGTAATGTTTGAAGTCCTAGCAGCAACAGTAATAGAAGTAATAATAGCATATTAGTTATAACAGTACTGGTGATAATAGTAGGAGTACAAGCTGTAACAGTGTAGAAACCATAATGCTGGAGCATGATGTTACTATCATCATTGTGAATATTCTTTCTGCAAATCCACTCAGGTGTATAGCATGTTAAACAAGACTCGCCCTTGGGGAAATGGCACAGCAAGGCTTCATGCAGGCATCCACTTGCTAACGTTGCACCAGTTCACTGGAAAGGTCATGCGATCTGACCTTTACATGACCTGGCAGCCCACCAGTGAGGCACAGTTTCTGGCAGAGATGAACAGGATCCAAGACGGTCGACTGCTGGTCATCATGGGAGCGGTAAGAAGAGGGAAGAGAATAGCTTAAAATTGTTCAAAAACAGACTTGAAGGAGAGACGCACTGGGCATTCAGAGTGCTGTCATTTCTGACATAGCAGGGAAGTGTGGGTGTGTGCGTGTGTGTGCATGTGTGAATCGCATTCTTTCCATAACTGCTTTTCAGCCCCGGTTCCTAACATACGTCGCAGAGGAAACACTGGACTCCATTGCGCGCCTGGGCTCGGATTTCGTCGAGGGCCTCTCCATAATGGATTCCTGGTGCTTCGTCTTCCACAAGGGCGGGAAGGTGTTTTCCGACGCCATCAGCACCTCTGAATCCACTCCGAGGGAACTCCCCGATGTGTCTCCGTTATCCATCGCGATAACTGTGCCCCGAAAACCGCGTAAGTAGACTTGAATATGTAGTATTGTATATAATGTAGCTACTGGAAGCTTTTGTGTATAGTCCTGAATATCTTGTATGACCTTTGGGGCAATAAAGGAAATGTTGCGCTAAAATGACACAATTCATCAGTTCTTGAGAAACAGAAAATAAAACAATCAAATTATCCATGTTTATATCACTTTATTTAAAGATAATATCAAGATTTTTCTTCAGAAACACTAGCAAATACACTACGTTAAATTATCATTCACTACCACACCCTATTAATTACTAATGGATGCTAATCATTAACGTAAACAGCTCAAAGATGCAAGTGGTACGACGAAAACAACCTGGGCGAGCGTGCCACGTTCTGCGAAACTTACGAGGGCTACGGGGACTTCTGCCGCTGTGAGGGAACGCCTTGGACCCCAGATCCCAGCAAGGGCGTAAGCAGTGAACGAAGATTGTTTGATAAGAACCTGATTTCCATGTGGGTTTTTAGCTTCAAATACATTATGAGATACGAATTGTTTACCGATATGCACGGGGATGACTGTGTTTCCCTTGTTCTTGCCTTTATCTAGCCCGATTACCCCATGACCGAGGCGATTCCCCTTGCCATAGTTACATCCCGAAGGCTTCCTAACGTACTGAAGCAGGTGAGTCAGGTGTGGGCGTCCCGAGGGGGCAAGCGCACGCCCATCACTCTCTTCGTAGATGGACACAGCCCTGAGGCAAGAGACCTGAGTCGCCTCCTGAACGTATCGGTGGTGGAGCACGACAACCCGGTGCCTCCGTGTGAGCATTCGTTTGCTTTTTTTGTTTTTCTTTTCCTTTGCCTTCTCTGTTGTATTATTCCCAACGTTTCACTGTAACTATTGTTTGTTATTATTCTATTATTGTTCCAGAATTTCTCTTATCTCTTCTTTTTTCGATATTTTATTTCCTTTCTTCTCTTTTATCACTTTTCTCTCCTCTCCTCTATTTTATCACTTTTCTCTCCGCTCTTCTCATGCGTGTCTCCTCCCTCCTCTTACCTCTTCTCTCTTCGCTCTCCGTCCGTCTCTCTTTTCTCTCTCCTTTCCATTCTCTTTTGTTGTTTCTATTTTCCCTCTATTCTACTATCTTTTCTTTCAATTCTAACATTTCTCTCACCTCACCTCTCGTCACTTTAATTTCTCCTTTCTCTGCTACTCATTTCCCTATCTTTCCTTTTCTCTCTTCGCTCTCAGCCGTCTTTCTCTGCTCCTCTCTTTTCTCTCTTCTCTCCCTTCTCTGTCCACTACCCACTTTTCTCTCCCCATTCTCCTCTATTTCTTTCCTTCCACTTTCCCTTCTCCTCTTTTCACTATCCTCTCTTTATTTCTCTCCTTAAACTTTCCTTTCTCTTTTTTTTACCCACTATCCTCTCTTTATTTCTCTCCTTCCACTTTCTTCTCTCCACTCGCCTCTCTCTCGCCTTATCTCCTACCTCTTTCCTCATTCTTGTTTTCTCTCCTCTCTTCTATCTACTCTTCTTATTCTGTCCCCTCCTTTCCGCCCCACCTACTATCCTTTACGACCACGTACATCAAGATTAGATCTTAATATTCTTTTCTTTATTAGCATCGATGAGCAGAGTCAACGCCCACATCAAGTTCACTCTCGAGCGGGTGTTTGAGGAGTACTCCAAGGCTGATAAGGCGATCATACTCGAGGACGACCTTGACCTCGCTCCTGATTTCATACCGTGAGTGCCAATCGCTTCCATGATCTTTCTTTTTCCATAATTTGTTTGAGCGAGATTTAGAATTTGTTGCCATAAAGTTTAAAGACAAATCTGTTA
>NW_020870859.1:729030-741530 GCF_003789085.1 Penaeus vannamei
GGCAGAGAGAGAGAGAGAGAGAGAGAGAGAGAGAGAGAGAGAGAGAGAGAGAGAGAGAGAGAGAGAGAGAGAGAGAGAGAGAGAGAGAGAGAGAGAGAGAGAGAGAGAGAGAGCACTGCACCATATTACCATAAAAGGGAATCAGCGGGCAGAGCTTCCATCGGCGTCGAGCGCAAGTACCACCAGCAGACCAGACGAAGCGAATATTCCATCCTGCCCCTCCTTCCCCCCCACCCCCATCATCTCCCCCACGTTTCCCCAACTCCCCCACCATGCCCTCCCTCCCCTCCCCTTCCCTCCCCCTCCCTCTCTCTCCCTCCTCCTCCTCTCTCCTCCTCCTCCTCCTCCTCCTCCTCCTCCTCCTCTCCTCCTCCCTGCCAGCGGCCAAGGAGGTTCCTTCATGAAGTATGTCCTGCTCCATCTTCCGTCCGAACTGGTGTTGTCTTGGCTCCCGCAGCTGCGTCAACACCGAACACCCAGCGCCACTTCGTCGGCTTTATATCTGACTCTCTCCTTCGCTTCGCTCTCTCATTCCCCGTCTTCGTATTTTATTTATTTATTATCATTTTTTTTTAATATGCGTCTCTCCCTCTTTCACGCTCTCTTCGCTTTCACTTCCTTGGTTTGTTTCCTGTCGTCCCCTTCTTCAATTCGCTCGCTCTCCCTTTCCCTTCTTCCCCTTCGACGATGTTAACTTTCCAACATTTTGCTTTCTCTTTTTATGCAGCTCTCTGAACCTCTCTCTCACTCTCTCTCTCTCTCTCTCTCTCTCTCTCTCTCTCTCTTCTCTCTTCTCTCTCTCTCTCTCTCTTCTCTCTCTCTCTCACTCTCTCTCTCTCCTCTCCTCTCTCTTCTCTCTCTCTCTCTCCTCTCTCTCTCTCTCTCTCTCTCTCCTCTTCTCTCTCTCTCTCTCTTCTATAATATATATATATATATATATATATATATATATTATATATATATATATATGTATGTGCATGTGCATGTGCATGTGCATGTGTGTGTGTGTGTGTGTGGTGTGTGTGTGTGTGTGTGTGTGTGTGTGTGTGGTGTGTGTGTGTGTGTGTGTGTGTGTGTGTGTGTGTTGTATGTGTGTATGTGTGTATGTGTTTATGCGGTTGTGTGTATGTTGTGTGTGCGTGTGTGTGTGTGATGTGTGTGTGTGTGTGTGTGTGTGTGTGTGTGTGTGTGTGTGGTGTGTGTGTGTGTGTGTGTGTGTGTGTGTGTGTGTGTGTGCTGTGCGTGAATGCTGCCCTGTGTTGTCGTCTGTCTGTCTGTTATGCTTGCCAATCTATTGTCTGCGTATCTGCGGGCTCTACGTTATCTGTATACCTATCTAGCTGCCCGTATAATTGTTTGTTTGTCTGTTTGTCTGTCTGTCTACCTACCTATCTTCTTGTTTTTCTGCCTGCCTGACCGTCTGTCTGTCTACTTTTTTGTCTGTCCGTCTGTCTGCCTGTTCCATGAACAAGCAAGGTTGCCTTTGTGAACAAGTGCTTTTATCCTCGAACAGTTCTCCGCAATCGATCACCGCAAGTACCCTGGGTTTTAGGCTCTCTTTCCCGGCGGCCGTCAGATGCCTTTTATCCACGGCCTATCTATAAGCACCACTCTGTGTAAACCAAGACGACTTCTCGTTCTCATTCTCTCGATCTCTTCACCTTCCTCCTCTCTCTCTCTTTCATCTCTCTTCTCTCTCTCTCTTCCCATCCATCTCTCCTCTCTCGTCCTCTCCTCTGTTCCCTCTCGTCTGTCCTCCTCTCTCGGTCGATCTTCTCTCTCTCCTCTCCACACACACAACACCAAGGCAGATGACCACACACATTCACGCAACGCACGATCTCATCACACACCACACACAACCATGTGATGCACGCCTGCACGCACGCAACGCGGAACGCACGGCACGCCGCACACATTCGACTCGTTGGCTTGACCGGGTGCGGTGAGCTTAGAGCTAGGGTCTGTCACTCACACTCTCATTTTTCACATTCCCTTTCCCCTTTCCCTTTCTCTCATCCTTTAGCTTCCTAAACTCTGACTCCCCGCCCCAGCCCTGTCTTCCCACTCTTCTACTCCCCCTGTGCGTGCGTGCTTGCATGTACATTATTCCTATTTTCCGCCAACACGGTCCAGCAGCGGAACTTCTCCCTCTTTCCCCTAAACTGCAACAAACCCTAAAGTAAACCATCTTCGCCCCACCAGACAGCAACGGCAAATGCATCCTGACGCACGAGACCTTCTCTCTCTTTCCGCCAAAAGCAATCACGCCGATAAATTCCACCGCCCCTCCTCCTCTCATGATATTCTACTCTTTATAGAAGACAATTAATTACGCACGAGAAGTTTGTACACCCCCGCGCGTGCGTCTCCGCAGAATTCCTCCTCCTTCCTTCTTCCGTCGTAAATAAGATAGTAGGCCATCAGCAGCTGCTGTCGGATGTCACATGTTGTTTTCCGCTGCTCGGCGTGTATAAAACAAGTCAACTGTGCTGTTATTGGACACCAGCATAGCAAGCAAGCAGAATAAATAACTGGTTTTGTTTGGCGTTACAGGACAAACGAGAAATAGTGATGGCTTATTTATGTGCAAGGACCAATATATGCACAGGGTTTGAANCTCGAAATAAATATAAAACAGATTTTACAATCATATCTGGAGTATTCACAAGTATTATAATTGGCCTTGGCAAATGCTCAGACGTTGGTAATGGGGCAGGAGCTGAGGTCAGTCGCCTGCGGGAATCTACGCTCATTTTCAAATACTTATGTCATGAATTGGAATATCAAAGCGTTGATTTTTTTTTATTGTGATCTTTCATTCATGTAGTGTTAACTGAATTATAAGTATTTGTTTTGCATCGGTAGTAGTAGAGCATTCAAACACCCTACCTTACGTGGTAGTTTAAAGGTAAGAGTTCCCGCGTCGTTTTGGTCAACAGAACTAGAAGGTTTTTAGGGATAATGTGTTGTTATATCACGCATCTTCTGCCAACTAAGTATGATTCAACATGACGCTCTATGAATGATAATTATAAAAATGATAATACCAGTGATGGTAATGATAATAGTATTATTGATAATAATGATGAATGTAATAACAATACTAATTATAACAATAGCAATACTACAACATTGCAACAACAATATTGATGATAATAATATAAAATAGCAATAATATAATTATTGATAATAGTAGGTGAATTAAAATAATGAACAATTAGCAATTTAAGTGATGATAATTAATGATTTCTATAGATGATGATAATGATAATAGTAATTAAAATAAGATAATAATAATAATAAAAGTAATGATAATATTTGATTATCTATATTATCTAATCATTGAAATGATAATAATATAATGTTAAATTAATATTAGAATTAAATAATTGTGAGAATTTATTTATTATTACTATATTAACCATTATTTACATATATTGATTATATTCATCCAACTAGGAAGTAAAAAAATAATGATATAATTATAACTATATTATACTATATATAACTGCTCTATATAGATTAATAACATTAAATAACCAATAAGTAAAAAAATTATGAATTATAATTAGGCAATTATAATAATAGGTTGATGTGATGTGTGTGTCGTGTGTGTGTGTGGTGTGTGTGGTGTGTGTGTGTGTGGTGTGTGGTGTGTGTGTTGTGTATTGTTGTTTAGTGATTGTTGTAGCTTGTGTGTTTATATGTATATCAATACTGTATACAACAATCAATCAGACCTCATCACCACACACTCAGCACACAGGAACATGAATAATAGTATATAATATAATAAGAATAATGATATATTACACATAATAATTAAATTAATTAATATTAAATATAAAAGTGATAAATGAACCTACTAACTACTACCTTTATAACTTAATAATAATAATTAATAATAATAAATAAAAATCATAATAATAATGATATGCTACTAACCCATTTAAGCATAATTAAATAATGCGATATAAGGTGATAATTAATCAATTCAAAATTAGACAATTTGAATATAGAATTGGTAATACATACATATTTTATATATATATAAAATATATTATAATATTAACATATAAATATATAATATAGTATTATTATTTAATATATATTAGCATACACACACAGTAGTATATATAATATATACTAGCAATCAAGCTACACACACTCTACACACTACACTAGCACATAATATATATATAACACTCACACACACAGCACACATATATAATATATATATATATATATATTATATAATATTATATATATATACTATTAATATATTATATATATATATATATATAAACTCATAATCTATATAATATATAACACACACAACACACACACACAATACACACCACACACACACAACACACAAACACACACAACACACCACACAACATGCACATACGCATATATACACACACACATTATTACTCATATTCATCACATAACAGGCCACATTCACTCACAATGTATCGAAGGCCTCGTCAACCATCAGACACACTCATATCACACAACAGCGAATATTTCTCATCTCCTCTCTCTCTCTATATACCCATATAATACCGCCCCTTCCATATATACATAATATATAAATAAAAAAAAAAAATAAAATATCCTAAGTGATAGGCTCATATAGACTCCTAATGTCATGTGTGTAAACAAGGCAATCGTCTCTCTGCCTCACTGTATATAGCCCCTAATCACTCACACCCTCACCAGGTTAATTAGCAAGGTGTTTAATTCAAATCGTCTACCTGTGTAATTTATATTCACTGAAGCTAGTAATAAGCGGTATTTCCGACATCTTAGGATTCGGTTAATGTTGGGTATTATAATTTTCAAAAGTTGATGATAATTCATATTTATTTTAAGAGTTTTAATGGGATTTATATAATTATTGTATAACGTTTATTGATAGATAGCTATTTGTGAAAGTGTGATGAATGGTATACTTAGCTCGATAATTAATTATTTATGTAATGATTATGTTATATTAATTGTTGAATATATATCTATATCCATCTATAATATATATAATATACCTGTATACGTATTACTGATAAGATGTATCTTGGCGAAGCTAAGAAGAGGAATGATTTGAATATTTGTGGCAGTTACGGCATTTCACTATAAAGTAACTACGTCTAAGAGATATATTACGTAGATGTTATATATATACATGTTAATGTATCAGCCATTTAGCATAGTATACGCACAAATACACTAAGCGACTCACTCGCAAAACACACATATACACACAACACCTACACACATACGCACACACACATATATATCACATCACACAACACACAAAAAAAAATAATAAAAATATAAAAAATACTCACAGCAGCTCACATCAAACACTAAATATATAGATATTATAAATATATATATATACACATCACATGCACACCACACACACACACCACACACGCTTTTTTAAAAATACATCCGCACACCACACGTACTAACACACCCACATATATATATATACCGTACTAATCATCAAAGTCACATAAGCTACTACTAGCGCTTTTCACAAACGCTTGAGCATCATAATTATATTTCTATATTTAGTCTTATAAAAGTACCTAAATACGAGACGTAATTACTTTTCGTATTTTCTTATCACTGTAATAAGTAGGGATTTATAACTCACTATATAATATATGTACTCAAATCACACCCTACCCTCATACTACCCCCTACCCGCGTTTCCCACTTTCCCCACCTACGACTCTATATTATGTCAAGTACTCCATCACTTCTCCGTCACTCCCTCCCTCTTTTGCCCACATCCCCCTTTCCTTACCTTTCTTACTCACCACACACCTAACCTTCCTTCACCTCTCATTGCCCACACCCCTCTTGCCTGATTACTACCTACTCTACCTTACCTACTGCCTTCACTCATATTACGCTAACCTATCAAGTAATTTACTCCGGACTGACTATCACGACCCCCTAATTCCGCACCTAACACCCTCTCTTACACTTTGAGTATGAGTATTACCTTAGCTCTGTACATGATGGAGATCATGAACATAGCTATAATGGCGCTGGAAATAAAGGGACAAAGTTCTTTCTCCTCACTTTATTTATATAAATTAGGAAGTCGATTAAGAAATATATATATATTTTACTATTATTAGACATATATGTATATATAGAACTTGCATATATGCTTACACGCGAACACACTCATATCCACCACCTACACTACACACCACGTTGAACGGCCATCAAGCGAAACAGCACAGGGTGTAGGAGGGGGAGGGGTGGAAGGTGACAGGGAGCGCAGAGGGGTGAATAATATGGTTCGTAAAAGCGCGGGAAAAACGGAAGCAGGGAGCGTTGATGTAAAGGGGAAGGAAAAGAGAAAGATAGTTGAGGTTAAAAAAAGAGAGTGAGCGTAGATGTAGAATTAATCAAAATTAGTAAAAAAAATATGTAGAAGCAAGAGGGGAGGATGACAGGAGAAAAAGCAAATAAAGAAATAATAATAAAGTGAAATTATTAGGAAGGTAAAATAGAACATTATTTAAAACGGAGCAAAGGACGAAATATAGATGGAAAAAAGGACGATAAAGATAAAAGAAGAAAACACACAAGGCGAAATAAAAACAACAGGGAAAAAATAAAAGATAGGTTAGAATAAATAGATATACATAAAGGAAGAAAGGGAGCGTATATGAAAAACGATTCAGAAAGAAATTAAATGGGAAACAGGAAAACTGAAGATAAACAAAACGATAAAATAAGAACAAAAAATAAGAGGAAAATATCAAGAGAGAAATACAATTTAAAGGAGAGAAGGTCAAGCTAAAGTGAAATAAAAATGGCGGGAAAGCAAAAGAGGGCGAGGGAGAGAGTAATAAACTGTGTGAACGCCCAAGGGAAGATCTATGTTAATGAAGACATTTCTACATAACTGTGAATTACTGGCCTTTTCTCGACGCATTATGACTAGTAATTTCTTTTTTCTTTTATTTTTTGAATACTAATACACTACGAATAGATGATAACGTGATAAAAGACGGGGGGAGGAGGGAGGGGGGAGGGGGATACGAGCGCTCCGAAATCCATGCCGGAAATCTGAAGGAACCAGATTATCGATAACCGGATTCTTGAATGTCAACCTGTACTTTCATTTTTTCGGAGATTTTGTTGAAAAAAATAACGACTTCACTATAACGATGCTCATCTATTCCCAGCAGTGAATTAAAACCCATTAGTTTACTCAGTGCTATTACGTCACTGATAAAGCTAATTAACGCGATTTAATCAGTCACTGACATAAATATAAACTACGAACATATGTTTAGAACCGAGATGAACCAGCTGAATGTAAGTCACAGATGATCAACACATAAAAAAATGTGTGAATAATTATGATCCCATGATGATTTGCAACTTTGGTTATATTTATGTGATTTAGATGAAATAAATGATAATAACCGAGATATTTAGATAGAAACAGGATATAAAACTATACAAACAAAAACATTAGATCATTTTAACCCATAAACCATCATTCTGACACATCATCACACCCACATAAACAAGAGGTCATCACACATCACACATCACTCTATTTCACCCTCATCACACCGACGTGATGATAACCCTTCGTGGCTACGAGGCTGCGCGGTGATGGCAAATGATGATGATGCCTCTTGCGGTGGGTGTGGGAGAGCTGGTGGGGTCATCACCACCATCATCACCACCATCATCATCACCTCATCACCCTCATCACCTCATCACAGTGTTATGAAATCGTTTCTCGTTGTTGTTACGGTGAGAATTCATCTTGTGGTGAGGGCTTGTGCGTCTGTGTTTCTGTGTGTGTGTGTGCATACGTGTGTTTGTTCTTTGTTATGCCTGTGTGTGTGTGTGTGTGTGTGTGTTTGCGTTGTGAGAGTGTGTGTGTGTGTATGTTTGTTTCCTTGCTGTGCCTGCGTGTGTGTATGTGTTTGTGTGTGTGTTTGCGTTTGTGAGTATGTGCGTGCCTGTGTGTGTGTGTTTATTCCTTTTAGTATGTGTGTGTGCCCGTGTGTGTGTATGTGTGTGCCATTTATTCTTGTACGTATGTGTATGTATATATTGCGCATACAAGTGTGTGCGAAGAAAGAAGCATAAGAAAAAACGAAGAGGAGAAGACGAAAGAAAAAGAATAATAAAAAGAGGAAGAAGAGGAGGCCAAAAGAAGCAGAAGAAAATAACAACGAAGAGGAGAAGACGAAAGAAAAAGAATAATAAAAAGACGAAGAAGAGAAGGCCAGAAGAAGCAGAAGAAAATAACAACGAAGACGGAAGAAGACGAAAAGAAGAAGAGGAGGAGGAGGAGGAGGAGGAAAGACAGCAGAGATTCCCCCAAGACGACGACCAGCGGAGGGGAAGAAGTCCGACATTGTTGGTCTCATTACACCAAGATTATCTCCGAGACGTCTGCTGCCACTTCCCTCTCTCTCTCCCTTCCTCGCTCTCCTCTCTCCTTCTTTCGTGTTTCCTTCTCTTTTCTTTCTCTGCTCTCTCTTTTTCTATCTCTTATTCTTTCGTCTTTCTTCTTTTTTTCTTTCTCCTTCTTCTCTCTTCTCGCTCTCCTTCTCCCTTCTTTCTTTCGTGTTTTCCTTCTCTTTTCTGTCTCTCTCTTTTTATTCTCCTCATTCTTTCTCTTTTTTTCGCTTTTCTTTCTTCTTCCTTCTCTTCTTCTCCTCCTTCTCCTTCCTTCTTTCGTGTTTCCTTCTCTTTACTTTCTTCTTCCTTCTCTCTCTCCTTCTTTCATCTTTCTTTCTCTCTTTTTTCTTCTTCCTTCACTCCCTTCGCTCTCCTTCTCCTTCCTTCTTTCATTTTTCCTTTCTTTTCTTTCTTCTGCCTGCTCTCTTTCTTCTATCTTTCTTTCATCTTTTTTCTCTTTCTTTCTTCTCTCTCTTCATCTTTTCATTCTCTTCATTCTTTCATTTCTTCTCTTTTCTTTCTTCTTCTCTCTTCTTCTCTCTCTTCTCTCTTTCATTCTTTCATCTTTCTTTCTCTTTTCTTTCAACTTCTCTCTCTCTCCCTTCTCGCTCTCCCTCTCCTTCATTCTTTCATCTTTCCTTTCTCTTCTTTCTTCTTCCTCCTCTCTCTTCTCCTTCTCTTTCACTTCATCTTTCTTTCTTTTTTCTTCTTCCTTCTCCCTCTTCATTCTTTCATCTTTCTTTTTCTTTTCTTTCTTTTCTCTCCTTCTCTTTCCTTTTTTCATATTTTCATCTTTTTTCCTCCTCCTCTCTTTCTCTCTCTGACACTATTACTTCTTTCCTTTGTCCCTCTTTATTCTTCCTTCATCCTTCCTATTCTCTTTTCTTCCTTCTTTCCTCTCCTCTCTCCTGACCTTCCGTCCATTCTTCGTCCATCTGTCCCTTTCCTCTCTTCCATTTCACTTCTTTATCGTCCTCCCTCTCTTTTCTTCCGCTCTTCCTCTCGCTATCCCTTCTTCTCCCTCCTTCCATCCCTTCTCTCTATTTTTTTCTCTCTCTCATCCTCTATCATTCCTCCTATCTTCATCTCTCCTCCTTTCCTCGCTTCCCATTTCCCCGCCATTCCATCTCTCCTCCTTTCCTCGCTTCCCTTTTCTTCCACCATTCCTCCTATCTCCATCTCTCCTCCTTCCCTCGCTTCCTCTTTTCCTCCACCATTCCTCCCATCTTCATCTCTTCCTCTTCTCCCCTCCTTCCCTCACTTCCCTGTCCTCCAGCATTCCTCCCATCTTCCTCTCTCCTCCTCTTCCCCCCTCCTTCCTTCTTCCTCCTCCCTTCGTTCCTCTTCCTCGGTCATCGCTCGTGGTGAGAGAGAGAAAGAAACCGAATGTAACTGGTTCGTTGTAAATGCGCGTTGTGACAGGGATATCTTCCTTCCATTTTTTCTCTCCTTCTTTCTTTCTTTACTTACTTATCTACTTATTTATCTACTTCTCTGTTTACTTGTTTGTTTACTTGTTTGTTTATTTGTCCATTTTTTCTCTCCTTCTTTCTATCTTTATTTACTTATTTATCTACTTATTTATCTATTTCTCTGTTTACTTGTTTGTTTAGTTTTTTGTTTACTTGTTTGTTTATGTGTTTGTTTGTTTGTTTATTTTTCCTTCTTTCTATATTTCTTTTCTTGCGTAAAATGAACGGGAATTGAATGACTTTTTACTTTTCTATAAGGAATTAGTAATAGAATTCAATACTTTTTTATTTGCAATTCTTCAATGAGAAAATACAATTATAATCTTTTTTGTAATCATTACTATTTCATTTCATTTTTTCATTATCCGTTTATTGTCATCGATGATATGAAGAAATTAAAACAAAAGAGATTATCAATAACTCTACAACCAGTGTTAATAGAACATAAGAAACATACAACATAGAAGAGATTATAAGAACATAAATACAACATAGAAGAAATATAAACATAACAAATACAACATACAACATACAAGACATCATCAACCATTGTTCAACCAGTGTAAAAAAAAAAAAATACAACATACAACTTACACAACAACACAACACATCTAAACAACCCCCTTTACTCCCCTCCCCCGTGAATGAATCTTAAACCACCCTCACGTGTCCTCCACGATTACAATGACGTGTTAATTAGCTTTATTCTTCATTTATCACCCTGGGTCCGTGCACGTCCGTGGGAAAGGTAAATTCTCCCTGTAACTTCCCTTATGGATGGAGTAACCACGTGAAGTTTCGTCTACCTCAATTTCCTCTCCTTGGCCGCTGGAGTAGATGGTGTAATTGTATGGCTATTTGTTCTTCCTGAAAGACTGAAAGGAGGGGAGTTCTGGGAGTCTGAAGGGGCGTGGAAGTTAGAGAGTTTGAAGGAAGTGAAGGTATGAAGAAGGTCTGAGAGAGTGAAGGTCTGAATGTCTGAAAGAGTGAAGGTCTGAAGATCTGAAAGAGTGAAGTGAGGTTTTAAAGGTCTGAAAGATGTGAAAATCTGAGAGTCTGAAAGGCTTGAAAGTCTAGTTATGAAGTTCTGAAAAGTTTTGAAAGTCTGAAGGGCCTCAGAGTCTGAGAGTCTAAAAGCCATGATAGACTCAGAGTCTGGTCGGCCTGAAAGTTTAAAAGGTCTGAAAATTTGAGTCGCAAAGGCATGGACGTCTGTGCGTCTGAAAGTCTCAGAGTCTGAAAAGCCTGAATATCTAAAAAGCCCGGAATCTACACAGCATTACACAACAATAATTTCCAAAAAATGTATTTACTGCGAAAAGTCTGTATTGTATCATTAAACAACTAATTAAAACTGTATCCACGGTTTATTTCTGAGGTTATTATGCAATCATGCTTAGTTGGAACATGACATGACAGCTCAATTACTTTCAGTTTATATTAATTATTTGTTTACCTTGGCTAACTGCACAGATAAAGTGTTTGGTGAATTTGTTATATAGTCATATCATCGTATTACAAAATTATTCTGCAAATTTGGGTTATACCACAAGTATGATTTATGATATATGAGATATTTTAATTAGTTTTAATCTATTTAATCCTAAAACGTGTTAAATACGGATTTAAAACACCGTAGGCTTTGCTGTTAGGAAAGTTTCCATTTAGGCAATAAGGTCGGTTATAAGTACAAGTTACCCTGTTTAGAAAGCGTTATGATCAAACCACTTCCGCAGATTCGTAGATTATGAAGCTCCATTTATGATAATCTTTAAATCAATGGTTCCCAGACTGCGGGCCTTCGCTTCTTATGAAGGAGGTAACATAAAGAAAATCAAAGACATTAGTGCAGATAAATAACTGAATTCTATTTAGGTGAAATAATAGTGATTTTATACTTTTCGAAGGGGGGGGGGATTGGCAGTGGGGAAGGGGGGACAAACAGCTCTTTTTGGAAATATATTGTCGAAGTTCCAGTAAGGTCGAACTGTAAAATTTACTCCTAATGTATTAAACTTTCATTGAGATTACAATCCTTAAATAGGCCGCGTTTGATCTTTTTAGATGAATTTAAATTATGTTTTTCAATTTTCTATAAACAGAGACACAATCTACCTTTTTCTCGTTTCTTCCGACAAATTTTAAATCATGTTTCTCTTTTCTCTTTTAATAGTTTCAAGTCGATCTTCTCAGCTTGATAATAAACTAAAATTTCTGTAACATCGAGCTGTGCAATATATTCTTAACGAATGATCTTTTTGTCTTTTCTTAATATAAGTCCTAGATAATAATTTTCCTCTTTCTTTAAATAGTGGCACATTTGCTGTTATTTTTCTTTCAATAGATTTCGATTTTTTTCAATAAACAGTGACACATCTTATCTCCTCTGTTTAATAATAAACAGTATAAGTTCTAGTAATACCGAACTGTACAATAGACTCTAGCAGTAAAATTAAACTTTAAACTTTAAATAGTGACACACTCGACTCTTTTTTTCTGTCATTTCTTTAGATAACCTCTTAATCACTCTTTTTTTCCCCTTCAATAGTGTCTCCTTTGATG
>NW_020870859.1:746530-751530 GCF_003789085.1 Penaeus vannamei
GAGAGAAGGGCAAAGAAGAAAAAAAAGGAGGAAGCAGAAGCGAAGAATAGGATTATTGGCATCATTTTCCCTGTTGGTCGCGTTATTTGGCGCCGCAAGCTCGAGTTATGTTAGTCCCTCCTGTGACCTCCCGTTTTCTATGTCCGTCGGTCGCCTTCCGCCTCGTCAATTTTATTTTATGTTATTTTTGTTTACTTTATATTTTCTTTACTTTTTTTATCCTATTTTATCTTTTATTTATTTCAGCTTTTTAAAGTATGAGTGGAGAGGGATAGGGAGGAACAAGGTTGAAGGAAGGGGAAGAGGAAAAGAGAGGAGGAGAAAAAATAAAAAAAGGGGAGGAAAATGATGAAGAGGTGAGGGGAATTCACTGATTAGGTGGAAAGGGGGAGTAAGAAGAAAGTAAAAGAAAGACAGAGAGAATAAATAGAGGAAGATGGAGAGAAGAGACAGAGAAGAGAAGGAACAATAAAAAAACTAAAATGTGGAGAGAGGAAAAGATAAGAGAAAGAAGGAGGAAGCGAAAAGCGAAATGAAAGAATGAATTGAAAAATAGAGAGTGAAGAGTAAGGCGGTAAAGAGAAGGAGGGAGGGAGGGGGGAAGGGGGGGCGTTTTAAGTGTCAAAAGCATTTTCTCGGAAAGTTCAACAGTTTGGAATGATTTCAAGCTTCCTTCCGCAAGCAATTTTTTTTTTTTTTTTTTTCTTCAAGTATTAGATGTTGGTATTGGGTCAGTCAAAGGCTCTTCTCTTCTCTCTCTCTCTCCTCTCTTATCTTATCTTTATCTCCCTCCCTCTCTATCACTCTCTCTCCCACTCTCTCTCTCTCTCTCTCTCTCTCTCGGCTCTCTCTCTCTCTCTCTCTCTCTCTCTCTCTCTCTCTCTCTCTCTCTCTCTCTTCTCTCTTTCTCTCTCATCTCACTCTCTCTCTCACTGTTTATCTTGTGTTGTTTATCCCTCTCTTCTTGAACAATTATTTTATCATCATTATTATCTTCAGTCATCACTATTATCATCATTACAGTTGCAAATTTTCTTATTATTATCATTATCATCATCACCATCTTCTTTACATCACTGTTAAGATAATGATTATTATCTTTATCCCTGCTATTATCATCATCATCGTGAATGTCACTGTAATTACTGTCATTTGATTATCATTGTCATGGTTATTACCCCTATTAGTGTTGTCATCATTGCTTCATCTATTCTGTTATCATACCTACTAATTATTATATTCGCAATGCCATTTTCACTTATTAATTCCTTCATTTTGTTGACTTTACCTTCACATAACATCATCTCATTCCCCTTTCTCCTAACTACCTCCTATTTCACCCCCCCCCCCTATCTCTTTTCATCGCCCTCGCCCCTTTTATATCCAGAAACTTGACAACAACAATTACTGAAAACACACACCATACACAAGCAATCACAGACATGATAATATATATATATATATATATATTATATATATACTATATATACATAGGTATAATATACATTATAATATATATATATATATATATATATATATATATATATATATATATATATATATATATATATTATATATATATATATACATTTTGAGTTTTTTGGTGATATCCATATTCAGTTTTCTTTTTTCTCATTTTCTATCATATTCATTGTTTTATATTTAGTTTTTATTCATTTCTGTTTTATCCTTCAGCTGATCTGCGAGAATAGAGAGACAGAATAAAGAAATAGAGACTGGAAGGAGAGAAGAACAGAAGAAGAAAAATAAAGAAAAGAAAAGAAAAGATCATAGAAAGACCTGGATGGAGCGAAGAGAAAGGAAAGGAGAATAAAGAATATGGATAAGGAAAGAAAAGGGAAAGAGAGAAGACGACGGAAATGAAGAAAAGGTAGAGAATAGAAGGAGGAAAGAAAAGGAAAGAGCCTGTGAGAAGAAAAAGAAGAAAAAGAAAGTAAATAAAGAAGAGAGAGAGAAGGCGAGAGGCTGAGAAGAAAAGAAAGAAGAATAAAAGAAGATAGGAATGGGATAGGAAGGGAGGAGAAGACACTGAGAAAGAAAAGAAAGAACAATAGAATATACGAAGGAAGAGAGAGATGAGAGACTAAGAAGAAAAAGTAAAAAAAAGAAGAAGAAAAAGTAAATAGAGAAGAATAGAAAGAGAGGCGAGAGGCTGAGAAGAAAAGAAAGAAGAATAAAAGAAGATAGGAAGAGAAGCAGAGAGACTCAGAAGAAAAGAAAGAACAATAGACTATAAGAAGGAAGAGAGAGATGGAGAGACTAAGAAGAAAAGTAAAAAGAAAAAAAAAGAAGAAGAAGAAAAAGGAAAGAAGAAGAAAAAGGAAAGACAGGGAAAGAAGGATTGGTGTTATTTCGGCGTGTGACGTCCACTGTGACAGGGCACTAACCACGAACGGCGTTGAATTGGTGTTAAATCGCCCTGCGCTGCTTATCGTGTAAACAACAGGCTTCTTCTCCCTTCTCTTCTTCTTCTCTTCCATCCCTTTCCCTCTTTTATTCTCCCTCATCCTTCCTTTTCTACTTCTTGCCCTAACTTCATAACTCTCTTCTTCCTCTGTTCAATAATCTGCTTCCTGTTTCTCTCTATCCAATCCTTGTCTCTCTCTCTCTTCTCTTCCCCTTCCTCCTCTCTCTGTTCCTCCTTCTATCCTCTCCCTATCTCCTTTTATTTTCCCCCATTCTCCTCTTCCTCCCTTCCTTTCCCCTCGCTATTCACATTCTTCCCCTCCTATTCACTTTTCTTACCTTCCTTTCTTCCTCTTCTACCTTTTCCTCCCCTCCTTTCCCCATCCTCTTCATCCTCTTCTTCTCCTTTCCTTCTCCCCATAGCCACCCCTTTTTCCTCCCTTTTATCCCCACCCCCATAATTCTCTCATGCATTTCCCCTCTTTCCTCCTTGTTTCTTCCCTCCCTCCCCCCCTCCTCCCCCTATCCCTCCACCTTACATCGAATTCCCACCCCCACCGCCACCCCCCCGCCCCATCCCCCACCCCCCTTCGAAGTTCGAGTTCACTGGTTTTAAAAATAACAATTTCCTTCACGGTATTACAATTGAATTTATTACTTGGTTTAATTGTTTTATTATAAGGAAAAAATGTGTATATACTATTATAGTTACTCGGTTGATCTGAAAAACGAATTTATCAGAATAACTATAATCCTAACAAAATTGTAACTTTAAGTAGGTATATAAACGATAACAAAAGTCCCTAATAAAAGATGAAGTGGCAATGATCAAGTAAGAAATTTGAATGGTAACCGAATAAAGAAGAAGAAAGAAAAAAAAAGAAAAAGAAGGAAAAGAAAGAAAGACAAAGAAAAAAGAAAGAAAGAAAGAAAAGAAAGAAAGAAAGAAAGAAAGAAAGAAAGAAAAAGAAAGAAAAGAAAGAAAAAGAAGAAAGAAAAGAAAAGAAAAAAAAAAAAAAACAGATATAAATACCGTAAATCCTCATAAATCCGTAAAACAATAAAGCCGTAACAAAATCACTTCGCGGCCAAGAAAATCAGGATCAAAACATATATCGCAATTACCCTCCAATACGAATTAAAAATAATTCCATATATAATTCATTTCCTGCGGCTCGGAATTCCACCCCCAAAATGCGATTTGCAGAAGCGATTGGCTCCTTGTGATCAGCCAATCACGTGGTGGCCAAAACTGGTCCCTTTGGCGAGCGGAAATGGTTCGCTTTCATTCCGCTATTAAAAAGCGCTGTTTTCGAGCGGGTTTTCGCTCTGTTCCTCGTAGTCTTTCTTTTTTTTAATTCTTTCTCTATCTCTGTCTCTGTGGGAGGGAGAGATAGAGATTAGGAGAAAGAGAGAGGGGGTAAGAGAGAGTGAAGAGGGAGAAGAGAGAGAAAAGATAGGATAGACAAATAGATAGACTGAATAGATAGAGAAAGAGAAGAGAGAGAGAGAGAAGAGAGAGAGAGAGAGAGAGAGAGAAGAGAGAGAGAAGAGAGAGAGAGAGAGAGAATGAGAGAGAGAGAGAGTGAGAGAGTGAGAGAGAGAGAGAGAGAGAGAGAGAGAGAGAGAGAGAGAGAGAGGAGAAGAGAGAGAGAGAAGAGAGAGAGGAGAGAGAGAGAGAGAGAGAGAGAGAAAAGTAGATGAAGAGAGAGAGAGAACTGAGAGGCGAGAGAGAGAGGAGAGAAGAGAAATGGAAGAAAAGGAGGGGGTAGGGAATAGAGGAAGAAGATGATGTAAGAAAAAGAGAAAGACGTTTCTGCGCACACATCTCAGTCTAAGGCACGTTTCTTTACTTCATAAGACACGCAAATATGCTGTCTATATATAGGTCACTATATCATTTAGAATATATACATATTTAAACCGGACATTCACTCAAGCACGTGTATATCTATATGCAGTGCGTAAGTATATATATGTATGTGTGTGCGTACTTGTGTGTGTGTGTGCCTATGTGTACATGTCTCCCCTCATCAGTCAAACACAACCGAGACGCTTAACTATCCTCACAGAATGCCATTGAATCAGCTAATTTCTCTCGCAATTCCAATTGATTTCTCAAAGCTGATTGAATTTTTCTCTGCCAATTTCTGAATCAGCCACTGAACCATTGATTCTTCCCCGCCGCACTGATTCAGCTTGATTTCTTGATTTTGCTCCGCCACTGAATCAGCTGATTTCTCTCCGCCACGAATTTTCAGCTGATGATTTCTGATTGATCCTGATTTTCCTCTGCCGCCACTGAATCAGCTGATTTCTCTCCGCATTCTGAATCAGCTGATTCTCTCCCGCCACTGATCGCTGATTTCTCTCCGCCAGTCGATAACCCAAACGGCCAGGCGACAAGACAAATATCTACTGGGTCAGTAAATTGAACAGGCGATCATATGATTGGCCAATTAATCTAGGAGCGAGAGAGAGTGAGAGCGTAATTAGGGGGGAAGAGAAAGAGAGAAGGAGTTAGAGAGAGAGAGAGAGGAGGATAGAAAGAGGAAAGGTAGAGGGAAAGGAAG
>NW_020870859.1:756530-774030 GCF_003789085.1 Penaeus vannamei
CTCTCTCAACCCAGTAAATTTTTCCTCCTCTCCCCTTTCCTCCCTTTCCTCCATATACATTCCATTCATTCCCATTTTTCTTCATTCATAAAATCATCATAATCTATTTACTATTTTTAAGTTCAAGAAATATTCGCAATCAAAATGATAACTTGATAATACTAATTCTTATAATTGAAATTATCATATCTATCAGGTCATCTTTCAAGTTATTATAGTGATAACATATTATCATTCGTGTGTGTTATCACTTTAATAATTACTAATAACTGTCATGAGTCACGTGATAATTAAGTTCAATTATTGTTATTATTTTCACAATCATCATCGTATTTGCTTTGATTATCACAGTCAAAGATATTGTTTATTATTGTCATTACTCTTTTTTGTTATCATTATTTGCCTTGTTATCATAATTACGGTCATTAGAGTCATCCTAATCAGCGTCATCTAATTGCCATCTTAATTAAGGTAGATGAAGAAAGGCAGGATGACGAGCGAGAATCTGTGACCGTGAATTTACGCTCATGTGTGCGTGTGTGTGCGTCATCTAAGGTTTGTTGAGTGAGAGGGCGAGCGAAATAGGGAGAGAGAGAAAGAAAGAGAGAGAGAAGGGGAGGGAGGAGAGGTGAAAAGGTGAGAGAGTGAGAAGAGAGAGAGGAAGAGAGAGAGAGAGAGGAGAGAGAGAGAGAGAGAGAGAGAGAGAGAGAGAAGAGAGAGAGAGAGAGAGAGAGAGAGAGAGAGAGAGAGAGAGAGAGAGAGAGAGAGAGAGAGACAGACAGAGACCAGACAGAGACAGAGAGAGAAGAGAGAGCATGTGCGTGCGTGGGTGTTTTGTCTGTGCCTGCTGCTGTGCGTGCGTGCGCGTGCGTGTGCGTGCGAGCCATCTGCCGCGTGCATGAGGAACCTCGTTAAGTCCGGCGTCGGCGTTTATGCTTCTCGAGCGGCCCGGCGGCGCCTCCTTCCGTCGGCGCCTCCTAACCCTGCGCGCGGGCTCTCCGTGTTCGGATTTTACGATTCCGCCTCCCCCTGTTTATTATCCACTATTTTTCAGCTCTAATTTTCCATAATCACGGCAAAGCGAAGAAACAGCACATGACGCTCCAATCCCGGCTCTCGCGGCGCCGCGCCTGTGCCTCGCCGTGCGCTACCAACCCGCGTCGGCCGCCCACCGCTCGTTGCGCCGCCGATCGCTCGCCGCCCGCCCCCCGCCCTCGCTCGTGGGCGTCGCGGGCGTCCGAAGCTTTCTGGGAAGGCGTGTGGGAACGTGGGAAGGCGAGGCGGGGGGGGCGGGGGAGGGGAGTGATTGGGGCAATTTTAAGACGGCAATTTTGTGCCATTTCACTCTCTTTTTGAGATAAACCACCGACTGACCCTTGCTCCCGCCGCCGCCGCCGCCTCGAGAACCATCCGGCGCTGCGGGACGACTCGGCGGACGACCACGAGCACGACCGGGCGACGCGGGAGAGGTCGTTGAACACCTCGCCGTGACAACTCTCCGCCGAGACGAGCGGACCGACGGCGCCGAGACGAAGTGCGCCGCGGACTCATCTGCGGGCGGGGCGGCGGGGAAGGGGTCGGGAACGCACGCACACGCACACATACACACACACACACACACACACACACACACACACACACACACACACACACACACACACACAACACGCACACACACACACGCAGCACACACACACGCACCTCCACACAGCACACACAGCACACGCACGCACCGCACACACACAGCACACACACACACTCTCACACACCACGTCACCAACAACATACACCCACAAGGTACACAGACACGAACGCACACACACATATACCTGTACGGCACACACTCACAAAATACACACAGACCCTCCCGCGCGCACGCACCTACTGTAATTTCAGACGAGATCGAACCAATTACCTATTTACGACGCCACATGGCGCGCGGAGAGAAAAGAGAGAGAGAAGAGAGAGAGAGAGAGAGAGTGAGAGAAGAGAAGAAATAAACCAGAGAGAGAGAGGGGGGGGGAGAGGGACGAAAGAGTAAAGAGGGGGGGGAGAAGAAGAGAAAGAGAGAGAAGGAATAAAAAGAGAGAGAGAAAGGAAGAGGGAGAGAGAGAGAGAAAGAGACAAGAGAGAAAGAGAGAGAGTAAGACAGAAGAACAGAGAGAGAAGAAAGAGAGACGACAGAGAAGAAAAGACAGAGAGAGAGACAAGGCCTATTACAACTTCTTTCCCAACACCCATTACTCTCTCACCTGTCTTTTGAGTGAAAGGTGTTGCTGTGCAATAACTTGTCAATATCTCGCCGCTTCTAATTGCAAGGTAAGGGACGAGTTGCGAAAGTAATGGTTGTGTTCGTGCATGCGTGGTCGTTGCGCAGGGGGGTGGGGTGGGGGGGGGAAGAAGGGGAGGGATATACATGTGCGTTTGTGTGCGTATTGGTGTGACTGCTTCTGCGTTGTGTGCGTATGGAGTGATGTATGTGCGTTGTGTGTGTATGGGGTGGGGGGTGGAAAGGGGAGGGATATACATTTTGCGTTTTGTGCGTATTGGTGTGACTGCCTCTGCGTTGTGTGCGTATGGGAGAGATGCTTGCGCGGTGTGGTGTATGGGGTGGGGGAGGGGAGGGGGAGGGATATACATGTGGTTGTGTGTGCGTATTGGTGTGACTGTCTCTGCGTTGTGTGCGTGTGGGAGTGATGCATGTACGTTGTGTGTGTGTAGGTTATGACTACATGGGCGTTGTGTGCGTATGGGTTATGACTACATGGGCCATCAGTGTGTTGAACGTGTATGTGCGTGTTTATGTATAAATGAGAGATATAGTTAAACCACTTCGATGGAGAATAACCTCTCTTTAATGATTAGATATTTTCATCTTTAATGTTTTTCGGTTATTTTAATGATGGGTGTGACCTACGTGTGTTTGTAACGGTAACTCTCTTTCTCTCTCTCTTCTCTTTCTCTCTCACTATCTCTCTCTTTCTCTCGTCTCTTTCTCTCTCTCTCTCTTCTCTCTTTCTTTCTCTCTCTCTCTCTCTCTCTCTCTCTCTCTCTCTTCTCTCTCTCTTCTCTCTCCTCTCTCTCTCTCTCTCTCTCTCTCTCTCTCTCTCTCTCTTCTCTCTCTCTCTCTTGCTCTCTTTCTCTCTCTTCTCTCTTTCTCTCTCTCTCTCTTCTCTCTCTCTTTTGTCTCTTCTCTCTCTCTCTTTCTTTGTCTATTTGTTGATGTAAATATCTATCGTTGTTTCTCCGCACACAATCAAAAAATCCCATGCATGCAAAGACACAAAGTATATGTTAACAATTTCTTTTCTAAATAATTATCTTCCTGTTTTTGCTATTCTCTCTTTCCTCTTGAGTTTGCTTTTTGCCTCCTCCTTCTCTCGTCCTCATCCTCTTTTTTTATCTATTTCCTCTTCCTCTCTCCTTCCCTCTTTTTCTCCCTTTCTGCCTTTTTGTTCTTCTTCCCTCCATCCATCCCCTTTATACATCCTTTCCTCTCTTATCTCCTTTTCTTTCGTTCTCCTTCTTTCTTTACGTTTTTCCTCGTCTTTTCTTTCATCTTTTCCCTCTTACCTTCTCTCATCATTTCTTCCCTCCTTCCTCTCTTCTTCATCTCATTTTCCCTTTCCCTTCACTTCATTCTTTCCGTCTCTTCATCCCTCCCTAATTTATTTTCCTTCCTTCCATTCTCCTTACTTTTGATTCCTCTTCATTCTCCCAATTGCCATTTACCTCATTTCTTCATTTTGCCCTCGTCTACCTCTTCCTATGCACATCTCCTTACTACCTATCCTCACCTTCCTTTCCCTTCCATTTCCTCTCCATCCCCTCACATTCCCTTACCCCCTCCCCTCTTCCCCCCCTTCCCTTCCCCTCCTCCCTTTCCTTTCCCCCTCCATCCCTCTCCCCTTTCCCCCCTCTCTGTCCCTCCTCCTTCCTTCCTCCTCTGCCCCCTTCCCTTTCCCCCTCATCCCTTCCCCTTCCCCTCCCCCCCCCCACCATTCCCTTCCCTTTCTTCCCTCCATCTCTTTTCCTTTCCCCCTTCCATCCCTCCCATTCCCTTCCACCCACCCCCTTTCCTTTCCCTCTACCTTCCTTTCCCCCCTCCTCTCCTTCCCTTTCCCCCTCCATCCCCTCCCCTACCCTACCCCACCCATCTCCCCCATTCCCATTCCGACATGTCATCCCGCATTCGAAGAGGTCATGAGGTGACACACCCGCGGCACATGCGGCGATGACATGGCCGACTCCCTCATGACAACGGCGAGGTGTCAGGTCACGAGGGTCGCCCGCCGCTCCCCTCGTACCGTCTCATTGGGTCATCTTCGGATCTCACGTGTCATGCAAGTTCATCACTCCCGGAGTTCTGGATCTTTCGCCTCTGCATTGTCACGTGACTTCGAGTTCTTGTGTGATGTCATGTTACGTGTCATGTGACAGGTGACGATTCCATTGTCTTTCTCTCTGTCTCTCTCTCTTTCTTTTGTGTCGTTTTTTTTTCTTTTTTCTTTTTTTTGTCTTTTCTTTTTATTTTTTATTTCTTTTGTCTTTTCGTTCTTCGAGGCCCGCTAGGTGTACATAAACACGGGAGATGGAAGACACATGTGAAAAGACATATAATAAAAAAAAAATTATGAAGACAAACGATGCTACAATGTTTTAAAGAAACGGGGAGTTGGAGAAGAGATGGTATAGATAGATGTAGGTGAGAGAGAGAGAGAGAGAGAGAGGAGAGAGAGAGAGAGAGAGAGAGAGAGAGAAGAGAAGAGCAGAGAGAGAGCAGAGATGGAGAGGGAGAGAGTGAGACGAGCGAGAGAGAAGACTAGACAGGACATAAAAGACAGCTCAAAAGAGAAAAAAACCAGACTCAGAAGAAGGGGATAAATAAATACACACAGAGGAAGACGGAAAGAGATCGGCAATGAGAATGGAAAAAAGAAACGAAACAGAAGAAAGGAGTGAAAGAACCAAAACCGGAGAATGCCGATGACCGAGAGATTCCAAAACAGAAATCAGAGAGAAGCCCGAAACAGAGCAGTCAGAGACAGCAGAGACAAACTCAACGACGAGGAGGCTGAAACAGAAGAGAACTGAAACCAGGAGAAGATCATAGACCGAGAGACCGAAAAGGAGTATTAGGCAAGGCGCACCGGGAGACGACCAAATCCAGAGACGGAAGACGAAACAGACACAGAGGCAGCCGAGACCGATCACAGAGGAAACGGAGACCCTGAGAGAACCAAACAGGAATCAGAGAGAGATCGTGCAAACCATTAGCGAGAAACGGAGATTCGAGAGACCACAAAAACAGAATAGAGAGAAGCCGAAACAGGAGCAGTGCGACACGACGCAGACCAATCCAAGTACGAGAGCCGAACCAGAGGATAACGGAGCACACGAGAGACCATAAGCGAGGAGTATCAGAGAGTAGACCGAAACAGAGAGATGCCAGGAGACCGAGAGACCAAAACAGAATCAGAGAGAAGCAGAGACAGAGTAGACCGAAAGAGACACGCGGAGACCATCAGAGAACCAAACAGAAGTCAGAGAGAAAGCAGGGACAGAGATCCGGAAAAGAGAAGCTGGAGAGACTTGAGAGACCAATAACAGAATCGAGAGAGAAGGCAGAGACACGAGACCGTAAACGAGAAGCGGAGACCGCAAGAGCCCAAACGGAATCAGAGAGAATCAGAGAGGTAGACCTGCGAAACAGTAGTAAGCAGAGACCGGAGACGCAACAACAGAATTCAGTAGAGAAGCAGAGACGAGACTGAGACCGAAAAGAGAAGCGGAACCGAATACGACGAAACCATCACACCGCGGAGGCTAACACTTCAGCATTAGAAACCATCGCCCGCCTGCTCGAGTAGACGAATTCAGGCGGTTGACACGCCACATCCAACGTCTTGCCAGTTCACAAGCGGGGATGGCACTTGCCTTCGCTCTGTTAAGGTTTACTGTTTATTGCCGCTTTTCTTTCGTCTCCGTCTCTTTTCTCTTCCATCTTGAGTTTTTTTTTTGCCTTCTTTCGTAACATCTTCCTATATCTGTCCCTATATCTTACTTTATCTTTCTATCTATCTATCTATCTATCTATATATATGTGTGTGTGTGTGTGTTGTGTGATTGTGTGTGTTTGTTGTGCATATGGGGTAGTGTAAATGAAATCTGTTGTGCCCCCATGCTGGTATTTTTGTTTTGGACTTTCTTTTCTCTCCATTCCCCCTCTCTTCCTCTCTCTCCTTCTCTCTCTTCCTCTCTTCTCTCCTCTCTCTCTCTCTCTTCTTCTCTCCTCGTCTCATGTCTGTACTCTCTCTTCTCTCTCTCTCATCTCCCTCTTCTGTCTCCTCCTCTCTCTCTCTCTCTCTCTATCTACATTACTCTAGTCCCTCTCTCTGCTTTCCTCTCTTCTCTTTCTCTCTCTCATCTACTTCTCTATTCTCTATCTCTTCTTCTCTCTATCTATCTTATTTATCTATCTATTTATCTATCTATTTATCTATCTATTTATCTATCTATTTATCTATCTATTTATCTATCTATTTATATCTCTCTATTTATCTATCTCATTTATCTATCTATTTATCTATTCTATTTATATATCTATCTATTTATCTATCTATTACTCTATTATTTATCTATCTATTTAATTATCTTTTATCTATCTATTTTCTATCTATCTTATCTATTCTATTTATCTATCTATATTCTATCTATCTATGCTCCCTCTCTTTCTCTGCCTCCGCTCTTCTTCTTAGCTCTCTCCTCATCTCCCATCTGGCAAAAAAAATAAAGGAAAATAGAAAGACAGAACAGAGTGTTGCAGGGGAGAGAGGGAGGGCGAAGGGAGTGAAAGAAGAAGGAGGGAAGAATAGGGTGAAGAAAGGAATAGAACTCGGGGTAAGGGGAGAAGGGGGTAGGGCGTGCACCGCAAAGAATGGGGCGAGGGGAAGGGAAGGGAAAGGGAGTAGAATGAGGCATGGTGGGAGGGGGAGAGGGATACACGAGCAGAGGGAGGGGAGGGAGAGAGAGAGGGAGAGAAATGAAGCGAGGGGAGGGAGTGGGGGAGAGAGCGCGAATATCTCAGAATCCGGGTGGGAGGGGAGGGAAAGGGAGGGGGGCGCCAACGTCTTGTAACTTACATAGAGTGCAGATGAGTTATTTTAATGTACACCGAGCTTCTGTTCGCTCGCGCGCGGTCAGTGTGTGATTTTAAGTGGTGGTGGTTGCGCTAGGCCCGGGTTATTTGTGGGGGGGAGGGGGGTAGCGGCGCGGTGAAATGGATTAGCCTTTGTTCGAGTCTTAATGGGATTTCTAAAATGCTTACCTCTAGGGCTTGTTGGTTTTGCGATCACCAAAATATGTCCTTTAACACTTTTTCATGTATTTTCTTTTTCTCTGCTGGGGGCACAATCCACTGTATATTATATACATATATATATACTATATTATTAATTATATATATATATATATATTATATATAATATATATATATATAATATACATATATATATTGTGGTTGTGTTTGTGTGTGTTGTTGTGTGTGGCTGTGTGTGTGTGTGTGTGTGTGTGTGTGGTGTGTGTGATGTGTGTGTGTGTGTGTGTGTGTTTGTTGTGTGTGTGTGTGTGTGTACTGTCTGGTATGTGTATCGTGGTGTGTGTCTGTGTGTGTGTGGTGTGTATGTTGTAACGTGTTATGTGCTGTACTGTATATTTCTCCTTCATCTCTCTATCTATCAATCTAGCTAGCTAGCTACTATAATATATATATATATACTATCTATATATATCTACATTTATATATATCCTATATATATAGTATATATATAGTATATACTGTATCTCACTCTATACTTGCAAACACAACAACATCGTATTTATATATATATATAATATATATATACTATATTACTTATAGTATATATATAGAGTATAGCAGTAGTAGATAGATATAGCTGCCTGACGCTAGAAAATTTGGAAAAATCAGTGTAAAGTGTTAGCAGAAATCTTTTTATTACATTTTGCAAGAATAGAAATAAGAATAAGAGTAGGCAAAATAAGAATAAAAGTAGTAATTACCAATAGAGAGAAAAACGAATAAAGAGGGAAACAAGGTTAGTAGTGAAATTAACCCTAATTCCGAAAGTAAGTGGATGCGCTGCTTAAACTCTGAGAAATATAACATGTTGAGAATCTCCCGTTTTTTCGGAGAAATGGTAGAAATAAAAGAAAAAAAAGGAAAAAACATAATTACAGTCAACCCGGTCGTTCAGTCGTACTCAGAGTCGTTATTTCGTCCCAACAGAAGTCGTTTTCGGGAGCGGAACGAGATGCGCTCAAGACAAAACGACCGCTTTGTCGTATCCGTACACATGGCTTCGTGCTTTTTTTTTTTTTTTTTTTTTTTTTTTTTTTGTTTTTTTTTTTTTTTTTTTTTACATGGGGTGTTTCATTGTCTGTGACACTTTATTAGGGAGAGGAGGAAGGAGGAAGGGAGGGAGGGAAGGGAGGAGGTGGAGGGAAGGAGAGGAAGGATGGAGGGGAAAAGGAAGAGGATGGAGAAGGAAGGTGGTTAAGATGGAGAGGGAAGGGGAAAGGATGGAGGAAGAGGAGGAGGGGAGGGAAAGAGAAAGAAAAGAAGGAAGAAGGGGGACGGGGATGGAAGAGGAAGGAAGAAGAAGAGAGAGAGAGAGAGAGAGAGAGAGAGGAGAGAGAGAGAGAGAGAGAGAGAGAGAGAGAGAGAGAGAGAGAGAGAGAAGAGAGAGAGAGAGAGAGAAGAGAGAGAGAGAGAGAGAGAGAGAGAGAGAGAGAGAAGAGAGAGAGAGGAGAGAGAGAGAGGAGAGAGAGAGAGAGACAGAGAGAGAGGAAGAAGAGAGGAGAGAGAGAGAAGACAACAGAGAGAGGAGAGAGCAGAAAAGAGGAGAAACACCCAAATCCTGTCAACCGCTTTTCGCTTTTTTGCAGTGTTCCATCTGGTTGCAAATCCGTTGCATCTGCACTTGCTCGATGCACTTTACTCTGATGTGAAGATCGACAGATGTCTTCTATTTCTCACAGAATTAGAAAAAAAGTAGAAAGAGAAGGGGAGGAAAAAGGAAGACGGAGAGGATGAATAACAAGAAAGAAGTGCACGAAGAAGAAGAAGAATAAGGAGAAGAAAAGAAGAAAATGAAAAAAATGAAAGGGTAAAAAAAAAAATAGAAGGAGAAGAAAAGCGACAAGAAAGAAGTAGATGATGAAGAAGACGAAGAAAAAGAATAAAAGAACAAACAAACAAAAAAGGGAGAAAAACATAGCAAATAAAAAGAAAACACAAACCAAAAAAATAAGAAAAATAATAGAGAAAGTAAAGGAAGAGGAAAAAGAATAAGACCTAAACCAACAGAAAAATAAATAAATAGATGAATAAACAGAGAAAGACAAAGAGAGGAGATAATACGAAGCGTCAACATCTGCCATCCTAAATAATTTATGTCTTCTCCTATTGCTTAAAATATCTTACACTCTTTGTATCTCTCTTTAGCGAGTAAGTATCTTTACTTATCCCTGCGGTAAACACCAATGTTCCCACTGTAGGTGTTTTGTGGGGGTGTTTTTGTGGGGAGGGAGGGGAGGGCGACGGGAGGGGAGGAGTGGTAGTCGGAGGAGTTGTCTCGTTTTCAGGGAGGTCGAGGGGAGGGTAAGCCTACCAGGAAGGGAGGTGAGGGAGGGAAAGAGAGACGCCGAGAAGTACCGAGGATCGAGAGAGAGTGGCCAGACGACCGAGAGAGATCGATTCATCCGTGCAGAGAGAGAGGAAGAGAGAGAGCAGATGAAGGAGAGAGGGATACGAGAGCAGAGGAGAGGAGAGAGAGTAGAGAGAGAGAAGAGAGGGGACGCAAGAGAGAGGGGAGAGAGAGCAGGAGAGAGAGAGAAGGTGGGAGAAAGATGTAAGAAAAGAAAGAAATACGGGAAAAAGACCGAGGAAGACGAACGCATGCCTCACGTGTCACATAGACATCATAAACGTGGAGCGGAGGGAAGGGGACTGGAGACTAAGAGAAAGAGGGTGAGTGGAGAGAGAGAGAGAGAGAGAGAGAAGAGAGAGGAGGAGAGAGAGAGAGAGAGAGAGAGTAGAGAGAGTATCGTCAGTTAGAGAGAGGAGAGAGAGAGAGGGGGGGGGTGGGGGGGGATGGGAAGTGAAGGAAGGGAGAGAGGGAGATAGAAGAGAGAGCGAGAAGAGGAAACGGTGACGGTCGCATTGAAGAAAAGACCAAAAAAGAAAGAGACAGACCAAGCAAGAGACCATACAATCACATACATCATAGACTTCAAACGCAGCATATAAATCGATCCACTCTATCCCCAACCCATTCCCCCACCTTTTCTCACCCCTACCCACTCCACCCCCCACCCCTTACAATGCTCAGGTTGGGTGTGTGCTTCAGGAAGGGAACCAGAGTTGGCTCTCCGGCTAAACATGGCAAGACTCCCCATGCCTCAAATAACAAAAAAAAAAAAAAAACACTGCTCCCCTCATGTCGTGACCGCGAAAAGAACCTTTAAATGAGTCGTGAATTTAAGCGCCGGGTGTTTCTCGGCAGGCGTGTGAATGTGTTGGTCCATCGGCAACGAGCGGAGAGGAAGGTGGGCAAGTTGAAAGGTGGAAAGCGGGGAGGAACATAGAAAGGGGATGGAGAGCGTTCTTCATGTTTTTGAACCCGCAGGCTGAAATATATCCAGTGAATAATATGGGAAGTATCATTCCATATTACTCTTTCCATATATACTAATTATCTATATTTCTAATTTATATACTATATATTCAATTATATATATAGTTTCTAGAGGTTATATATATAGCCTATCATATATTTATTTTAGTGGGCTACTTATACTATTAATTATGTCATCCATATTTATTTTATAGTACCTATACACTAATTAGATTCATCTAACTACATACAGTGACTAATAGGACACTTATACTGATATACAGAATAACTCAATAGTTTTATACTCATTAGGGTTTTAAATCTCAGATTTTTTTTATTTGTATGTTTAGTTGTTTTTTGGGCCATGTATCACTGACCGGATAGGATGCATACGTATAGTCAAAATAACAACTCAGTCATCTCCGGAGCGAGCACGCAGCACAGGCGCTTACACCACAGCGTCATGTCTATGCTTCTAGGTTGCTTTTTTTTGACCTAGCATTCCTGGTCTAACCATTGCCACACCCGCACACAAAACACCACCACCACCACACACGACACCACACCCCTACTCGACACACACACATACAACAATAAGGCCCACACCACACAAACGCCGGTCGGCACACACACACACACATACTATATATATATACATATATATATTATATTATTATATATATACACACACACACACACACAGCACACACAAACACAAGCACACACACAGCTGGTTGGTCACACGCAACACACACACACACACATCACACATCCCACACACATACATATATACTGATACTATATATCATATATATATATAATACTATATATATATATTATTATATATATATAGCATACACACATGCATATATTGTATATATATATATAACTATAGTATAATTTTCCGCTTTATTTTTATACTATATCTCTACTATTATTTTACAGTACATTTACAGTACAACACACACACGAAACAGCACACACAACATCTACTGGCACACACACACACACAGGCACACAGATCATCTCATTCATGCAGTCTATCTCTATTTGTGCCGTTTCTCTTCTGATTCCATGGGGGGGGTGGGCGGGGGGCGGTGTTGTGGAGGGGGCGGGTGGGCAACAACAGTGCACCACACACCCCCTATATATAGTATAATATATAGTATATATATATATTATATTATATAGTATATATATATATATAGTATATATTATATATATTAGTATAGCACACATCTGCATATATATTATATATATATATATATATGAGGTAGTTATACTAGCTAGTATATGTATATAATTAGTATGTTCATAGTAGTATAGTATAGCATATAGCAGCAGTAGGAGCACCGGATGGGCGGGAATGCATATATAGTATATATCTAATATAGTAGGTAATAGGTACTAAGTATGATATGATATATGGGTATAGGTATAGATAGATATGAGTCGTAGTATATAGCACCACACCAACACACACACACACACACACACAGCCACGACGGCACACGTCCAACAGCAGCACACGCACACGCACACGCACACGCACACGCACACGCACACAGCACGACGCACGCACCACAACACCACACACACACACAGCGCGCGCGCGCCGCGCGCGCATACATATATAGATTTGTATAGATAGATAGATGGATATTTTATATATAATATAGTGGTGTGTGTGTGTCTGTGTATACATACATATTTTATGCGTTTTGTGTGTATGTGTGATACACATACACACACGCACACAATCACACACACACACACACACACTATATATATATATATATATATATATATATATATATATATATATATAATGTATATATATATATATATATATATATATATATATATACAATATTACAGAAAATTAATGTGTAAATAGTCATAGTAGAAAGAGGGTTTAAAAGAAAAGATGAGGAGAAGGAAGAGAGGGAGAGAGGCGCAGAGAGAAGTAGATCGGAATCGGAAATAAGTGGGAGAGAGGAAGGAAAAATCAAAAGATAAATGAGAAAGAATAAGATGAAGAAAAGATAACCGAAACTTAAAGAAAAGTATTTTTTTCTTTCTTTTTGTGTTAAAAGGACAAAGAGAGAGAAGGAGGGGAAAAATAATCGGGGAGTGTTCAAATAAGTTTAGAAAAAGAAGATAAAGAGAGAAGAAGAGAGGGAAGACAATCAAGATATCTGTATTTTCGAAAAAGAAAATGTGGGACAATAGAAAAAAAAGAAAAAACGAGATTTAACACTATAAGCTCACATTCCGAAACACATCGACTTATAACAAAAAAAAAAAGCCAAAACCTCTCTTTCTGGCACTGGGAGCCGGATTTGGCACTCGTGGCTTCCGAAGACGTAAGCCCAAGTGTCTAATCAAGGAACACTAATCTCTAATCTCTTTTTTGCTTTGGGAGAAGAAGAAGAAGAAGAAGGGTGTGGAGAGAGAGGAGGGAGGGAGGGAAGAGGCAAAGGGAGAGAGAGAGAGTGGGAGAAGAGGTAAAGGAGAGGAGGGACGGGGGAGAGAAGAAGAGAGAGAGAGGGAGAAGTAGGCAAAGGAGAGAGAAAGAGGAATAGGCAAAGGAGGAAAGAAAGGAGAAAGAGGCAAAGGAAGAGAGAGAAAGGAGGAATAGGCAAAGGAGAAGAAGGGAGGATAAGAGGCAAAAGAGAGAGGAGAGAAGAGGCAAAAATAGAGGAAGAGAGAAGGAAAAAGAAGATACGAAACGAAAGAGCAAACAAGAGAAACTTACACAATCAGAGCAACAGGACCTAGAGAAGGGATAAAGATCATGATTGAAGAATTTCCCCAAAAAAAAAAAAAAAGGCCAAAGATTACATGAACAATCCCACGCACTCTAATTTCCATCTTGCATGACCACCGCACGTGACCGGTCATCTGTTGCAGACCATCAGCCATGCCATTATATACCCAGGGCGTAACAGATCACAAAATGACCTCCCACTCCGATTCTCACTCTGTAATGAAGCGTGACGTATAGATCACGTGACGGAGTGACACGTCATAAGGTTCGTGTGTCTGTGGGGTTGGAGAGAAAGAGGAGGGGGAGGGGGAGGGGAGAGGGAGGGGGAGGGGAGAGAGGGAGGGAGAGAGGGAGAGGAGGGCAAGGAGGGAGGGGAGGGTGGGAGGGAGGGAGAGAGATGAAGGACAAGAAGGAAAGGACGGAAGAAGAGAAGGAGGGAGGGAGGAGGGAGGAAGGGAGATGGAAGAGGAGAGAGACAGGTGATAAGATGGCACTAGGGAATACAGAAGGAGGAATAAAAAAAGACAGAGAAAGTTGGAGAAAGAGAGAGAGAAAGAGGGTGTGGCAAAGAAAGTATAAGGGAAAATGGATGTGGAGGAAGAAAGAGAAAGAGAGAGGGGTGAGAGGTGATATGAGGGTACGAGGAATTAGAGGAGAGAGAGAAAGGGACGTAGAGAGAGAGAGATATATATATAAGAGAGAGAGAGAGAGAGAGAGAGAGAGAGAGAGAGAGAGAGAGAGAGAGAGAGAGAGAGAGAGAGAGAGAGAGAGAGAGAGAGAGAGAGAGAGAGAGAGAGAGAGAGAGAGAGAGAGAGAGAGAGAGAGAGAGAGAGAGAGAGAGAGAGAGAGACAGAGAGAGACAGACAGACAGAGAGACAAAAAAGAAAAGTTTCCCGACTTCATCAATTTTTTTGTCTTTAATGTGTGTTAATGTGTGTTTTACCTAACTTTATGTTTTTCTATTTTTCTCACTATTTACGTTCGTGTCTTGCTCATCCTTGGGCTTGGTAATGGCAATTCATTCAATTGTTTTAACATTACTTTTAAATTATTTGACAACCTTATTCTTTTCTAATAATTATTATAACGATAAGAATGATGATAATACGGAGACCAACTAAAACAATAATAATGATAATAGTACTAATAATAATTATCACAATATTACACTTATTCTTACTTCTTCACACCAGGATTTAACACGTGCGAGAAATTTGAAATAAACTCAGTCACGGTTCGTAACGACTGTAACAAAAGCCGTTACTGCTGTCACAAAAAAACTGCATTGTCTCTACACAAGGTCGCGCATAGGCCTATATCAAGATGGTTATTACATGATTATACTTATAGAGTCGATTTTGTTATTATTTAAGGAGACAGTTTTAGTCCTTGTTTGCGCCTTTATAATAGTATATGGCAACTAAATAATAGACACATATACATATACTTACACATGCGCACGTACACACACACACACACACACACACACACACACACACACACACACACACACACACACACACACACACACACACACACACACACACACACACACACACACACACAAAACACACACAATCACACACAAACACACACACACGCGCGCCTCCCCCCCCCCACACACACACGCACACACAGCTTCTACACGCACACAAGCCTTTTTAACCGACACCCCAGTACCCGTTCCGCATCCCCTTACCCCCCACCCCCTTCCTTCATCCACTCCCCCCCCCCTTGGACCAGTAAAGATCTCCCCCGGGGCGACCTCAGACGACAGGTACAATAGCGCAGGTGTACGCTGGTTTACTCCGCTGTACTCCGGTGTACGCCCGTGTACTACGGTTTATTTGGTGTGTTTGTGTTTAATCTGGTTGTAGCAGGGTTTAATCTGGTTGCTATGGTTTATTTTGGTGCATAGTTTAATCTATGGTTTAGTTTGGCGTACTATGGCGTAGGCATGTGTACTATGGTTTATTTTGGTGTTCTGTGGTTTAATCTAGTGCAGTATGGTTTATTTTGGTGTACATCTGGTTTAGTCTTCTGTTACTACGGTTTATTTCGGTGCTGTGGTTTAATCTGGTTGTTGGTTTAACTCTTAGTCTTGTGTACTACGGTTTATTTTGGTGTACTGTGGTTTAATCTGGTTTGTTATGGTTTATTTTGGCGCACTATGTTTAGTCTTGTGTACTACGGTTTATTTGGTGTACTGTGGTTTAATCTTGTATGGTTTATTTTTGGCGCACTATGGTTTAGTTTGTGTGCTACGGTTATTTGTGTTCTGTGGTTTAATCTGTGCGTTATGGTTTATTTTGGTGCACTATGGCTGGTCTTGTGTTTACTATGGTTTAGGTGTTCTGTGGTTAATCTGTGCAGTATGGTTTATTTGGCGCACTACTTGTTGTGTTATTATTGGTGTTCTTGGTTTAATCTGGTGCGGTATGGTTTATTTTTGGTGCACTATGGCTTAGTCTTGTGTACTAGGTTTATTTTGGTGTCTGTGGTTTAATCTGGTGGTATGGTTTATTTGTCACTATGGCTTAGTCTTGTGTACTACGGTTTTATGTGGTGTTCTGTGGTTTAATCTTGGTGTGGTATGGTTTATTTTTGGCGCACTATGGTTTAATCTTGTGTACTACGGTTATATTTTTGGTGCACTGTGGTTTAATCTGGTGCGGTATGGTAAATCTATCTGGTGTACTTTGGTTTGTTTTGGCGTACTATGGTTTAGTCTTGTGTACTACGTTTTATTTTGATGTACTGTGGTTTAGGCTGGTGTACTATGGTATACTCTAGTGTACTGCAGTTTACTTTTTGTGCACTATAATTTACTCTGGTGAGTTGTGGTTTACTTTGGTGTGTTGTTATCTACTCTGGTGTACTGTGGGCTAATTCGGTGTATCTTGGTGGTTTATTCTGGTGTATTATTGTAAATTCCTGTGTACTAAGGCTTACTCTGTGGTGTATTTCTGGTGTACTTTGTCTTACTCTGGTGTGATGTGGTTAACTCCAGCTTACTCAATTGTATGCTAAAATAATCTGCAGTTTTCCTTCGTTTTCTGGTGTATTCCGGTGTAAGATTGTCTAAGCAGTGTACTCTGGTGTAATCTGGTGTACTTCGTTATATTTTGGTATACTCGGATGTACATATCAACAGCATATTCGGTGGAAAGAATCGACGCTAAGCCGAAATAATCCTTAAAATATACAAATAACATAATCATAGAAAAAAATGTATATACATATAACATAATTATATAAAAAAATGTATTTACAAATAACCATCATAAAAAAGAAATTCTTTACATCTTTTGTTTTGTTTGTTTTTTCTCCACATTTTTTCTGTCTTTTCTCTCTCGTTTTTTGCCATCGCCATCCCATAAAAAAAAATCTTACCACGACTAACACCCGCCCACCACCTCACCCCACTCGACCTGCCGCCCACCCGCCGCCCACGAACGACCAGAACAGTGGCACATCCGCCCACTTATACTCCCCTCCCCCCCACCCTCCCCATCTCCTCAATCCACTTCCCCTTCTCTCCAAACTCATTTTTCTCCCTTCACTTTTCTTTTTTTTTCTTCTCCTCTTCTTTGTCTGTTTGCCCTCTTCTTTTCATCTCTCTTTCTCCTTTCTTCTCTTTTCACTCTCTCTTTCTTCTTTCCTTGTCTTTTCACTCTTTTTCTCCATTTTTCTATTTCTTTCTCTTCTCCATCTTCCTCTCTTTCTATTCACACTTTCTCCTTCTCTTTATCCCTTTTTCCCCTCTTTCTCCTCCCCTTTCTCCTCGTATTTCTTTTTTTTCCCTTCTTTTTCTTTCCCTCTTCTCTAACCTTTTCTCTCCTTCATCTCACCTTCTTCCAACCCCTTCTCCTTTTTCCTCCTCTTCTATCTCCTTCCCTCCCCTCCTCCTTCCCCACCTCCTCCCACCCCCTCTCCCTCTCTCCTTCCTTTTAACCCTCTCACCTATTTTCCCTCCCCTTCCTCCTTCCCCACCTCCTCCTACCTCCCTCCCCTCCTTCTCCCATTCCCCATCCTC
>NW_020870859.1:781530-787556 GCF_003789085.1 Penaeus vannamei
GAACTTTATAAAGCTTGAAGTATCCTTTGTGTTACCCGAGATTAGAAGATCACAAAATTTATTGTTGAATGATCATGGCTTGATCGTCCTGCAATAGAAACGATAGCACAGGAAGTGAAAAGTGATAAAAATCCCGTAGAGTTTCACAAGTTGAAGATTGGAGTGGTCTTGGGATAGGGGGGGGGGGGAGAAAGGGGGGGAGAGACCGGGGGGGGTGGGGTACAGGAGGATAAATGGGAATGTGGAGACAGATGGGGGGGGGGGGAGGGGGGGGAGAAGATCACACAGGCGGGGTTATTACAGACTAGAAACAAAAATTACTTTCGGTGACCTTAAATAAAAAAAAGATTAAGAAGAGCGAAAAAACGAAAAAGGGGGAGGATAAGAGGGGAAGATAGGAGAGAGGAGAGAGAATGAGGGAAGGAGGGGAAGGAGGGGAAGGGACAAGAAGGCTTGAAATTAGCCTTTGGTGTTGATGATGAAGATTATCATAATTAAGTTAATGATGATAGCGATTATCTGAATGATCAAAGGCTTACAGAAAATGCCGAATATTATGAGTAATTTCGTTAATGATAATATCGGACATAATGACTTTGGGTAGAATGTCAAAATCGCAACAGTGGTAGTAGAGATATAAAAATGTCTTTCTTAGTAATCTGACAGAGTAAGAATCATATAAATTATAATGATAACAAAAATACAAACAATTATGATGATAACAAAAATAGCAACAATTATGAACAAAAATTTATAGCAACAATTATGATGATAACAAATAACAATAATTATGATAATAGCAACAAAACTACTATTATGGTAATCCACAAAAATAGCAAAGATCTTAAACAATGACAATGATCGGGATAGCAAAAATATTAATAGAAATAATAATATGAATAACAGTGACAGTGATAACAATAATGATAATGATATTAACAATTCTAAACTAATAGTAATGATAATGACGGTAAAAACAGCAACAACAACAACAACAGAAACCACAATACTACTACTACTACTTCTACTATCACTAATACTACTACTACAAGTAGAAGTACTAATGATAATAATAGTTATCATAATAATAATTACAAGAATCACTCAGAGAGCGCATACCTCCGCCAAGGCAATAGGCCCAATGATAATGAATCCTTTAAAAAAAATCTGGATCCGGATCAGCAATAAAGTCTGTTCATAGCTTTTTGAGTTATCCTGCTAACCAACGAACAAACAAACTAACCAACGCTACCAAAAAACATAACCACCTTTCGCGGAGGTAATAATACTAATACTAATGCTAATGCTACTAATAATGAGAAAATAGTAATAATGATGATGCTATTCATAATGATAAAATAATTTAATAATAATAATGATAATTTAATAATCATAATAATAATGATAATGATGGTAATAATGATGACGATAATAATAGTAATAAAAAAACAACTGCCACGGCGGGGATCGAACCCGGGACACAGCGGTTCAGAAAGATGCATGCACTGGACAGCTGCAAGGAAGGAGTGTGTCTGTGTGTGTGTGTGTAATAATAATAAATAATAATAATAATAATAATAATAATATAATAATAATAATAATAATAATAATAATAATAATAATAATAAATAATAATAATGATGATGATGATGATGATGATGTATTATGATGGATGCATGGATAGGATGAGGATGAGGATGAGATGAAGATGATGAATATGATGATGATGATGATGATGAGATGATGATGATGATGATGATGATGATGATGATGAAATGATGAATGATGATGATGATGATGATGATGATGATGATGATGATGATGATGATGATGATGATGATGATGATGAATGAATATATGATAATAAGCAGAAGCACACAGAGAGCGCATACCTCCGCCAAGGCAATAGGGTCATTGCTGATCTTTTTTTTTAAATCTTGGATATGGATCATAATCACCAAAGTTTTAAAAAATCATAAAAAAATGTTCATAATTTTTTTTAAGTTCTCCTGCTGACCAACAAACTACTATGATCACTGATGCAAAAGTTAACACAAAAGATAAAATAAAAACAATAAAATAAAAGATAAAAACACGAGGAATTACACTAAGCTCGCCCCTTTCTCAAGTACACCGGTAAGGTCCGTGTTTCCCTATCTCGCAATGCCAACGAATCCTTTAAAAAAAAAATCCTGGATTGGATTCATGGAAACAACCAAAATCTAATGGCATTTAGTTGGGTTAAGGCACATCTGGTTAGATAAATAAATAAATAAATAAATCTGTTCATAACTTTTTGAGTTATCCTGTTCACCAGCTAACCAACTTACCAGAGAATACCTGCGGAGGTATATGATAATGCAATGGCAATGAGATGATGATAATAATGATGACAGAGCGAATGAGCGGGTGAGAGAGAGGGAGAGAGAGAGAGAGAGCGCGATAAGACAGAGACAGACAGACAATCTAACAGAAAGAAACAGACAGACAGACAGTGAAATAGACAGACAGAGTGACTGACTAACTGACAGACAAACACGCAGAAGGATGGAGAGAGACGCAGAGACAACGAGAAAATAAAGGAAGAGAGAAAGACAAGAAAACAGCGCACATCCTTCAAACACCATTATCATCATTCTCTCCTTTCCTCCCTTCTTCCTCCTCTCATTCTCCTCCATTTTCTTCTCCCGTCCCTCCCTCCCACTTATACACCCCCTCCTCCTTATCCTCACGCTATCCCCTCCTACATTATCCTACAAACCTCTATACCACACTTACACACCTACGCAATACCCACATCCTATCATCCTTTTCCTTCCCCACCCCTACCCATCCATACCTATACCCCAAACCCCTTCCTTCCTTCCCTCTCCCCCCACCCCTCACACTCCTACCCCTTCAACCCTTTCCTTCCGATCCCCCCACCCCTTCGTACCCCAACCACCTCCATACCCCATTCCTAACCCCTAACCCCAACCCCCATCCCAATCCCTCATTCAACCTCCCTACCCCAACCCCTCCCCCCCCCCACATCCTCCCCAACCCCCATCCTTCCCCCCCCCCCCACCCCACCACCCCATACCCCCATCCCCCACCCCCCCCCATCCCTTCCCCCATCCTTCCCAAACCCACCCCTTCCCCCCTACTTTCCACCCCCAACCCCCCACCCCACCCACCACACTTTGAGGTTAGCGAAGGAAAAGAAGAACACGCGGTTGATTTTCTTGCACGGGTTGCAAGTCCAGGAAAATGAAGCAGGTGGCTAGGAGACGTCTTGGTTGCATAAGAGGGGAGGGGGGAAGGAGGAGGGAGGAGGGAGGGAGGAGGGAGGAAGAGGGAGGGGATGGGAGGGGGAGGAGGGAGGGAGGAGGGGGAGGGAGGAGGGATGGGGGGAGGAGGGAGGTGGGAGGGGGGAGAGGGGAGGGAGGGGGTGGCAGAAGGAGAGGGGTGGAGGGAGGAAGGGTGGGAGGAAGAGGAGGCGGGATGCAGAGGGGAGGGTGGAGGGAAGAAGGAGGGAGGAGGGAGGGAGAGGGGAATGCAGAGGGGAGGGAGGTGGAGGAAGAGGGAGAGGGGAGGAAGATGATGGAGAGGAGGGGGGAGGATAGATATGAGGGGAAGGGGAAGAGAAGGGAAGGGGATTGGGAGGAGATGGAGAGAGAGGGATGGAGGGAGGATGGGGAGAGGAGATGGAGGAAGGAAGGAAGCTAAATGGAGAGAGAAGGATGGACGAGGAACGTAGTAGGTACATTAGAAGAAAATTATAAAAAAACAAGGAAAGAGATAACGGGTTGGAGGAAGGGAGAGACAGAAATAGAAATAGATACTGACATATATATATATATATATATATATATATATATATATATATATATATATATATATATATATATATATATATATATATATATCGAGGGAGAGAGAGAGAGAGATGAAAAAAATACTCTGTACATTCCTTATTATATTTAAATGTGTCAAATAGTATTACAAACAAGTCTTTCATCTGTACAAAAAAGAGGAAGTATTATGTATGAATCATATTCGTAAAACACAGTCTTCCGATTCAGAAAGAACGGGTTTAATGGCAGCAAAGTCAAGCCAGCAGCCACGTTTTCCCGAACTGGCCTGAATCCAATTATGTATCATTAATCACCGAAAACTACTTCCTCTCATGTTACCTCCGAGTAGAATCTCATTATTTCATGCAAATCAAAAGCAGCATATATCCCCTGTGAACTCTCACCGAAAGAAAAAAAATAACTCGAAGTCAATAACCCTCAAACCGAACTTGAATCTTTGTTATCCGAAGCAACGTTATTCAATTCCCAAGCAAGCCGTATTAGTTTGCGCGCGCAGTTTGAACTTACGATTTTGTGGGCGTTGAGAGAGAGAGACAGACATCCCGAAGGGCGGGCCAAGGCCAGAGTCTACCACGCCCGTCAGAGCCGCCCGTGGGAGAGCTTCGCCGACTAATCATCCATGGGAAAATTCGAGAAGTGCTCAAGCCAGTGGGAAACCGGGATGATCCGCGGCGGCCGAGAAAACGCGCGGGTTCCGCCATGTTGGGAGATCGCTGGGGAAACAGGATTATTATTTTATTGTCAAATACAATTCCCATTTTACGCCGTAAGATGTTTCATCATATTTCATTGATTACAAAGATTTATATACCCGTCTCTTGGAGGCTTCGAAAACACGGCGCAAGAGAACTTCCAACTTCTTGTAATGTTGATAATAACAGCACGCGGGAAAGAGTTGCCAGATGCCTCCATTACGAGTTCTTTGCCGGAATATCACGAGATCAACATTTGCAACATCACGCGTTGCACGAGACTGATGCACGATAACTGCAAATTTCGCATTCCCACGTTAGCAAAGTTTTCTCGTATTTGTTTCAAGATTACTTCACCTCTTATATATATTATCATTATTTTTTTTTACACCACTGAGGGAAAAAATATAGCGACTATATTTTACTTTTATTTCCAGTTAAATTATGTCATTTATTACTTTTTCTCGATTTCTGAACTTTTATCAACAATAACAATAATAAAAAACAAAGAAAACAAAAACAATATTGATAACGGTATTGGCAATCAAAATAATAATAATGATGATGACGATGATAAAACTGATAATAGCAGAAAATAAAAAAAAGATATAGAATAAAGATAGCAAAAATGACAGTAGCAAAAATTATGATGATAATGACAATATTAATAGCAATGTTAACAGTATTGATATAAATTCTTAAACAATAATGATAATGATAACAGCAATAAAAAGTAATTCGAGCAATAAAGAATAGCGATTATGATACTGATGATATGAACAAAAATGTTTCTAGTAATAAGTATACTAATGATAATAGAGATAATGACAATAGTAATAATAATTATTGTGATAACAATAATGACAATAAAAAAGTAATGATCGTGATAATAATAATGACAATAAAAATTATGATAGTAATGATACTGACATCAATAATGTAACAATAATAATAAAGACAATTATGATGATAATAATAGTAATGATAATGATGATAATAATAATAAGAAAAAAAATAAATAATAATCATCCAAATCATATATGGAAAAACGATGATGATAATAGTAATGATAATGATGATAACAATAATGATAATAGTAATGATAATGATGATAACAATAATGATAATAGTAATGATAATGATATAATAATGATAATAGTAATGATAACATAACATAATGATAATAGTAATAATAATAGTAAGGAGCAGGAGGATAATAACAATGATGATAATGATCAAAACAATGATAATGATAATCTTGATAATCATGCTGATAAGAATGATAAAAATAAAAGTAGTAATAACAAGAAAATAATGATTATGATAATGATATCAATAACAATGATAATGATAATAGAAATGATAATAGTAATAATGATAATGATGATGATAATGATAATAAGAAGAAGATTGATATTAATGATGATAATGAAAACATCTATAATAACAGGCTAACACTTATATTTTAATTAATGGT
>NW_020870859.1:789143-796643 GCF_003789085.1 Penaeus vannamei
TATACCTATTATTCTCATTTTGTCTTTTATTTACTTGCCTTCCCCCTTTCTTTCTCTCTCTCCCTTCTTGTTCTGAAATCCCTTATACCTATTATTCTAATAATTAATTTTGTTCTTGCATTCACATACCTACAATACGTTATTCAGATTAGTTATATATATTATGAAGATAATTATAATAATGATAATCAAGAAAATAAAAGTTACAATAAACAGTGATAATAACAGCAGCAGTAGATAATAAAGATAACAGTATTGATAATGACAACAATAATGATTGGTAATGATGAAGATATTCGTGATACTAAATATCAATAATAAAGATAATAATAATAATGAAAATGAATAATGATGACAATAATGATAATTGGGATGATAATGATAATAATAACACTGATGATAATGATATTGATAATGATAATGGTGATAGATATTATAATATTAATAATAATAACAACAACAACAAGGATAAGGATAAGATCATAGGTAATAATAACAATAGCAACATAAATGATAATGATAATGAAAAAATAGAAATAGAAATGATAATAACAATAATGAGACTGAGTGGTAATGATGATCAGGATAATGATAATGATAATAGTAATAAGGATAATAACAATAACAACAATATTAATACTGATAATGATGATCATAATGTTAATAGTAAGGTTAATAACAATAGCAATGACTATGTAAATTATACTAGTGATAATGATATTGATAATGGTATTAAGAATCATAATAAGGATGATATTACAACCACTACTGTTAATGATAATGATAATGGTAATAATGATAACAGTGATAATGATAATTATAACAATGATAATAGTAATAAGGATACCGATAATAATAACAATAATAATGATAATGACAATGATAATACTAATGAAAATTATAATAACGATGATAATGATAAGGATGATAATATTTGTAATTCTAATGAAAATAGAAATAAAGTAATGATGATAATAGTGAAAATCATAATGACGATAATGATATTAAATAATAAAACAAACACAATAATAATAATAATGATAATTATGATGATAATGAAGATGGTAAATATTGTGGTAATGGTACTACTACTACCAATGATTGTAATAATAATATTACTAATGATAATGATGATGATCGTGATGATAACAGTAAACAAAACAAAATAATAATGATAATGATAATAATAACAATAATGATAATAATAATTATGATAATGATAATACCTAAATGATAATGATAATAAAATGCTGTAATAATGATGATGATAACAATAATGGAAATTGATAATGGTAATAACAAGGGATGGGAGTAATGATAATAGTAATAACAAGGGATGGGAGTAATGATAATAGTGATAACATTTAGTAGTGATGAAATGATAACGATGATAATGATGAAAACAATGACAATAATAACTATAAGAATGGTAATAATGATAATGATAAAGGTAGCAATAACAATAATAAATGAAAATGTAATGATAATAATGCTAATGAGGATAATAATGATAATTATAATGATAACAAGAATAAGAATAAGAACAGTGACAATGAATAATGATAACAATAATAATAATAATAATGATAATAACAATAATAATAATAATAATGATAATAATAATAATAATAATGATAATAATAGAATGAATTATAGTAATTAAATAGATATTGATAACAGAAATCGCAGATGATAATAGATAATAACACACATACCGATAAAAAACAATGATCACGATAATAATTATTACAACAGCACCAAAAATGATAATAGTTGCAAAGTTACCAAAATAATAGTAACATTGATAATAAAATCACTAATTACAATAAGGATTATGGCGACTGTGACGATGATAATGATAAAGTAGTATCATTGATAACAATGAATGGAGGTAGGAAGGGAGGAGGAAAGAAAAAGGGAGAAGAGGAGAGGAGAGGGAGAAAGGGGAAAAAAGGATGGCTTAAATAAAACGGAAGATGGGGAAAGGGAAATAGAGATTTAAAGAGAAAAGGGAATGGGTGAAGAGAAAGGGAGGGGAAAGGGAGACGAAGAGGGAAAGGGAAAGGGGGAGGGAAGGCAAAAGATAGAAGGAGTAGGGTGAAAGGGGGAAAAAAGTGCCTGTTATTATAATAATAGATACAGTAACAAGAACAATAATAATAATAATAATATCAATAATGATAACAGCAATAATTAATATAATAGTAATGAAAATGATAATAATGGCATTAGTGATAAAGGGAAAATAATAGAGATAATAGAAAGGAAGATAATGGTAATAACATGTGAACGTGTGTGTCGAACTATAGTTTATTCTTCAATTGTCCCAAATGACAACCGTCTGGAAAATCACAATGCTTAACGATAAAAAAATAACTTTTAAATGAATCTGATTTTTTTTTTAAGTTCCTTTCATTTGACGTCTTTTAATGCATAATTCTTGTCGTTTTTTTTTTTTACATCTGAATGATGAAACCGTGAATTAGCATCAGAACAGTTGGAATTAAGAAAGTTTATTTAGATACAACTGGTGATAATGGTAATACATACCGGTACAGTTTACAATAACAATAACTGCCATCGTCACTCATATTTTATTTATTTATTTATTTATCTACTTTACCGCACTAGTCAACTCATTCTTAATATTTCTACTACAAATTCTACAAATTCCATCTCTAATGTATTGGCTCTTGCTGATGTTTTTTTCAACACTCTCTATTGCTAATTCTACTGATCTATGTTAGTTGGCTATAACAACTGATAAGAGTATGATTTACTATGAGTTCTACGTATGCAATAGCAGTTACATAATGATATTGATAACAGCAATGATAATGAAAAATATAATGATGATAATGATGATAACGATAATAACTAGAACCAATCAGAGCGCATACTTCTGCCAAGGCAATTGGGGCTCTGATGTATTAAAAATATTCCCATTTGAAGAATTACATTAAAATTACCTTTCTCAAGTACACAGATAGCGTCCATAAACATAACCCCATAATAATAATAATAATAATAATAATAATAATAATAATAATAATAATAATAATAATAATAATAATAATAATAATAATAATAATAATAATTATAAAATAGAAAAAAAAAAATGATAATAGCATTAACGTTAGGCTAAGACACACCTCTGGTAAAATTTTCATAAAAAACGTTTTTTTTCTTTTTCTTTTTCTTTTTTTTTTGTTAACAAACGAACAAATAATATCCGGATTGCTACCAAAATCTAATGGTATGTTTGTTAGGGCAAGATACACACCTCTGGTCAATTTCTCAGAAAAAAAATATATTCTTATTTTTTTTTTAGTTATTCATCTAAGAAATGAACAAACAAACAAACTACCAACGTGACCAAAAACATGACTTTGGCGGAGGTAATAATAACGATAACAATGAAAGTAATAGCGATGAAAAAATAATGATTAAAATAATAGCAATAGTAATAATGATAATAATGGCAAAAAACATAATGATAGCTTTGATAATCATGATATCAAAAATAAAATTTAAGAAAATTAATATAACAGTATTGATAATGAAAGTTTATGATACTATTAATAATACTAATGATGATAATGACGATTTTAATAACAATGATAATGATAATTATATAACAATAATATAATTATAATGAAGATAATAATGATAATGATTTTGATCATAAGAATAATAATGATAAAGATAATAATGATTATAAAATGATAAAATATGATATAAAATGATAATAGCAATGATAACAATGATAATGCTGATAAAAAAGTAATGATAATGATAACAATGATAACAAAACGATAATAATAATGAAAATGATAACGAGGATGGTAATCATAATGCCGATAATATCAATGAAAGTAATAACAATGATAACGACTATATTAATAACATTAATATCAATAATAACAGTATTAAGGATAATAGTTAAAAAATCATAACAGTAATAGTAAGGAAAATAATGATTATTATAATAGTAATAAAATTACAATAATAATATTACTATTATCATTATCATTAACGATATTCATAATAAGAATGATAACAATAATAATAATTAATAATGATAATAATAATAACAATAATAATAATAGTAATAATAATGATAATAATAATAGCAATAATGATAATAACAATAACAATAATAATAATCAAAATGATAATCATGATGATGATGATAACAAAAATAATGTTAATAGTAGTGATAATAAAAATGATGATAACGATAATTATAATAATCATATCAGTAATAATAATAATAATAATAATAATAATAATAATAATAATAATACAATAATAATAATAGATAATAAAATAATAATAATCCCAATAATCATAATAATAATAATAATCCCAATCATAATAATAATATGAATAACAACAATAACGTATCTTTACAACTACTATTGTTAATGATAATAGTTATAATAATAATAATGATGATAAGGATTATATAGATAATGCCAATAATGCTGAAATTAATAATAATCATATTAAAATACAACAATAAGAGCAGGAAATACATCTACAACAGTGATAATGTTGATGATAATAATAATGCCGTTAACGACGATAACACTAATAACGATCATGATAATGGTAATAATAATGATAATGACAATAGCAAATAATAATGACAAAATTATGTGTATGATAATAACAACAATAATTATTATAATAATGATATCAATATTGATAACAATATCAATAACAATAATGATAATAATATTAGCTATGATAATGATAATGATTGTGATAATGATAAGTTAACTATAATGGAGATCTGGCAACCATAAAGCGTCTCGTATATTCCTTGGCGACAGAGAGACGGCGACGCCAGTTTGAAACGATCAAGGAACAGCACTTGAGGTTTGGTCAGGTACAGAAGGTGATCTAATTATGTTGTGTTTATTTTTGTGTTTCTGTATTTTTTTTTTTTTTTTTTTTTTTTTTTTGAAACCGTTTGTTAGTTTGTGTATATTATATATAGGGAAATTTAAAGTAACGCTTTGTCAGTGTGAATTTTCTTTTATGGGAATATTTTGTTTAAAATGTGTAGTTATCTTTATACAGTTATAAGAATATTTCTCTGTGAGTTTAAGATAGATTCGCAGGTGGCTTAGCTGAGAAGCAGAAGACACGCTTTCTTTTTGGCTTTGCTTTCCTGTCTCTCGTCGCTCCCTTGCAGAATCCTACCAAGACGCCTCGCCCGGAGAAGAAGCAGAAGAGAACAGAGAACACTAAGAAAGCTGTTAAGAACTGATAGAACTAAGTAAGCTGTACAGAAGAAATGAGAGGAAAAAAATGGAAATTTGCGGGACCTCATAAAATGGTCTCTGCTCCATCTTCCTCCTCCTCCTTCTCCTCCTCTTCTAATTCCTAATGCTGTTCCTTCTCCTTCAGCTGCAACATCTCCCCCTACTGTTCCCTCGACGCCACCTCCTTCACCTCCACGTGAAGGTGAGACAGCTGCTGTTCCCTTTTGGCGATTTTGTGGAGCGAGTGTGCAACCCCATCACACTCCCTTCTGCGCCCCTCCTGCAGGCGATGAGGACCACATCACCCTGCGCAAAGGGACCCAGCAGAGGCACTACTGAGGAGCTGGTGCCTTACGGTGCCTTTATAAAGTGCGGGGTCATATGGAGGGGGCTGTTGATCATTAGGATCTAATATTGTAATCAAACGTGCAGGAGAACAAACTGACGCACTCTTTGGTCGCATAAATCAAGGAGGGGAAAAGTGTATTCCCTCCTAACCCCAGATCAGATCATTAATTTGCCAAAGAAACGCGGAAAAGAACACAAACGATATATATCTCTATATCTATCTATCTATATATATATATATATATATATATATATATATATTATATACATACGTATATATATATATATATATATATATATATATATATATATATATATATATATATATATATCTTACTCCCTCTCGTCTCTCCACTTCATGTTAGGTCCCCTTCTGCTATCCTTAAAGGCTCGAAATGTTCAGTTAGCTATCCTCTTCGTCCACTATCACACAGCCTCGCCACATGTTCTGCCCATCTCCATTTCTGTTCTTATTTTACAGTTGTATTCCTCAAGTTCCTCTAAAGTTTAATTCTTAATCTTGATCATACTTTCCGGCACGTGTATTGATCATTAGTTTTTCTATGTTTCATTTCGTCATGTTTCGAAACTTCCTCGTTTTACATTACTTACAATGAACGGGATGTTTCTGATGTAATGACTGTCATTTGCAGATTTTTTAAAGGTACTTTTACATGACGTCAATAATTTAGGTGGGATTGGATCACCTCAGCCTGAAGTATGTAGATTATCTAGATTTTCCCCATCTATGTTTACTCCCAAGATATTTAAAAGGCACTTTCACATGACGTAAATAATTTAGGTGGGATTGGATCACCTCAGCCTTAATCTTATCAGAGATTTTGTTTATTTAAATGGGAGGGTCCATTCTCTACCTCCATATTCATGAATAACTATACATTAAAAAATAAAGAATCAATATCAGGTAATTCTTTTGAAAGGCAATTGTAATTTAAACCAAAAAAATGGCGTTTTGTATTTACCGCTTTCGTCGTCTGCTAAATAATTGACATCAGCGCCACCAAGCGTGCGTGACGTCACACCACGTATGTGACTGTGAGCGATCCAGACAATGCGCAATGCGAGGAGGCTACACAACAACAAAGATGGCTGTATCGAACAAAGAGTGCTCGGACGTTTCGGACTTTAGCGCCTCCAAATATCTACAATATATAATATATCTATATCTATCTATCTATATCTGTCTATCTATATCTATCTATATACATATAGATAGATAGATAGATTTATAGATATATAGATACATGCGTGTGTGTGTTTATGTTTGGAAACCTTGGTCGTGGTTCTGGATGCATTTAGTAATGAAGCGAAGCCCTTGGGTCCAGAGGTCTCCTGGACCAAGACCGAGACTTTGGGGACTTACTAGGAGAACCTGTTCAGTCAGTATGTGTTTGTGGCGAGGACATTGATGTCACAGAGAGCTTTACATACCTTGGTAGTGCAGTTCATAACTATGGTATGTCAGACCAGGAAGTCAGCAGACGGATTGATCTGGGGTCATGAACTCTCTCGATAAGAGTATTTGCCGGTACTTGTGCAGAAGGACCAAGCTACGTGTCTTCAAGGCCCTGATAATGCCAGTTTTGCTATACGGTAGTGAAACCTGGCCATTTTGTACCTTGGAGTCTCATCTTGATGCCTTTTATAATAGGTCCTTGCGCCGGATCATGGCGTACTGTTGGCGACCATGTGTCCAACCAATGTTGCACCGGAGACTGGCACAGGACCTGTTATCTGCACAATCCGTGATCGCCAATCAGGCTATATGGGCACCTGGCTCGCTCTCCTCAGATGATCCTGCCACTAGGTTGTCTCTGTTCAAGACAACCTGGGTGGGAAGGCCTGTGGGACGACCTAG
>NW_020870859.1:806643-811873 GCF_003789085.1 Penaeus vannamei
TTATTGTTATCAATATTAGCCTTCTTATATTCATTTTTATTCTTATACTTAGATATTACTATTAATTTTGCTATTACCAATATTTATTGACATTGCTATTATTCATCATATCGTCATTATCTTTGATATCGTTATCATTGCCGTTGTTATTATCATTGTTATTATTGTTGTTATCATTATCATGATTATTATTGTTGTTATTATTATTATTATCATTATCATTATCATTATTATTGTTATTATTATTATTATCATTATCATTAATAAGGACATATTTATACTTTATTATATCATTATCATTATTATTACTATCCGTATTCCTTTTATTGTTATTGTTTTCATTATTATCATCATTTTTATTATTATAATCATTATATATATATCTTTAAAATCATTATCTTATTATCATTATAATTGTTATCATCATTATCATATCTTCATATTGTTATCATCATTTTTATTTTCCTTTTACTACTAATAATGATAATGATAACTATTATTGGTATTATTATTACTTTCATTGTTATCGTTATCATTACCATTATCATTATCATTGATATCATCGTTACTATTGTTATTATCCTTATCATCATTCATATTCTCATCGTTGTTGATATTGTTATCATTACTAACATCATGATCATTGCAATCATTGTTATCAATCTTAGTGCTACTAATATTGTTATTATTGTTACTATCATTACTATTGTTATTATTTTTATTATCATTGTTTTTGTTCTCATCATTACTGTTCTTATCATTCTTATTATTCTTGTCATAGTTATCATTTCATACTTATCATTATTATCATCATTAATGCTGTTATTATTATTACTTTCATTGTTATTATCATCATCATCATTGCTATTACTATTATCATTACCATTTTTAGTATTACTATTACGGTCATCATTATCATTTTCATCATCCTTATCAGAATATTTTATTAGTATCATTATCATTATTGTTATAATCATGATTATTATTGTTGTAATTATTACTGTTAGAATTATAGTTATTGTTTTTATTATAGATATAATCATCGTTATCAGTGTTACTTTCATTAATATTATGGTAATTATCGTTATCATAAATATTATCACTGTTATCAGTATTATCGTTATCATTATCATCAGTGACACCTTAATACTTTCATTAATATTATCAGAATTCTAAAAGCATTTTCACCGTTATTATTATGATATACATTGTTATCACTGTATTTATTGTATTTATCAATATTATATTGCGCTTAATACTGTCACTATCAGGAAATTTGATGTTGTTCTCTGTTAATTTATTTGTTTATTCTCACTATATCATTATCACTTTCTATAAATTTGTCTGTTTATTTCATTATCACTTCTAGGAGAGGGGGAGGGGGGGTCACCTATGATCTATACTATTCTTGGATATTGTATCATATTTTTCTTTTTCTTGCTTCGTTATCCTATCTCAAAATTGTTCCTCTTCTATCTCTCTCTCTCTCTCTCCTCTCTCTCTCTCTCTCTCTCTCTCTCTTCTCTCTCTCTCTCTCTCTCTCTCTCTCTCTCTCTCCTCTTCTCTCCTCTCTCTCCTCTCTCTCTCTCTCTCTCTCTCTCTCTCTTCTCTCTCTCTCTCTCTCTCTCTCTCCTCTCTCTCTCTCTCTCTCGCTCTCTCTCGCTCTCTCTCTCTCTCTCTCTCTCTCTCTCTCTCTCTCTCTCTCTCTCTCTCTCTCTCTCTCTCTCTCTCTCCTCTCTCTCTCTCTCTCTCTCTCTTCTCTCTCTCTCAATTTCTTCTTTCTTTCTGTTTCTCTCTGTCCGTCTATTGCCGTTTCAGCCTCTTCCGTCTATCTGTCTGTCTTGTCTCCATGTCTGTCTGTCTGTCTGTCTTCTGTCTGTCTGTCTGTCTCTGTCTGTCTGTCTGTCTGTCTCTCTCTCTCTCTCTCTCTCTCTCTCTCTCTCTCTCTCTCTCTCTCTCTCTCTCTCTCTCTCTCTCTCTCTCTCTCTCTCTCTCTCTCTCTCTCTCTCTCTCTCTCTCTCTCTCTCTCTCTCTCTCTCTCTCATTCATCATTATCATAATCTATTTCCTTCTTTCCTTCTCCTCCTCCTTCTCTTCTTTCCCTCTTCTATATTAGTATTCTTCTCATTCCTAGAACATGTCAGAATAGCGAATCAGAAGAAAAAACAAAAAAATCGAAAACAATAATAACTTTCACACAAAGACTAATTAGCTTCGTTCATAAAAGAACAACAAAAAGAACAAAAAAGAAGAAAGAAAATTTGAAAGAAAAAAAAAATCTTTAAATTGATGATGGTAACGACAAAACAGGAAATGATAATAAAAAATGTACCTTTACAAATATGTAAAAAAAAAAGGTTTCTAAAGATAGTGAGAAAGAAACTTTTTGACTTTGTGAACAGGTTGTATACACAGAGATTCTTGTGTAAGCATAGTGAAGCAAACGAATGCACATAGAGATACACACAAATGATTTTACAAATACGTTATATAAGAGTTTGCAATCACCGTTACACAAACAAAAACAGAAACACACTAACACCACCGTATACATACCCAAACACACATAACATACCCAAAAACACACACACACACACACACACATTACAACACACACACAACACACACACACAAACACACACACACACACACACACAACACACACACACACACACACCACACACACACACACACACACACACACACACACACACACACACACACACACACACACACACACAACACACACACACACACACACACACACACACACACACACAACACACACACACACACACACACACATACACACAAGGACGGCCGCCTCAAAATGATCATTTCCAGCGAACAATCCAGGAGGTCACAAAGCAAAGGGTATCCGCGAGTCCTTCGAGAGTGAGGGAAAGAGGGGGGGGGGGGGAAAGGAGGGTACGTGAGGGAAAGAGAGAGGGGAAAGGGGGGGGAGAGGGGAAAGGAAGGAGGTACGTGAGGGGAATGGTGGGAGAGAGAGGGGAAAGGGGGAGGGGGGAGAGGAGAAAGAAGGGGTACGTGAGGGGAATGGGTGGGGAGAGAGAGGGAAAGGGGGAGGGGAAGGAGAGAAGAGGTAGAGAGGAGAAAGGAAGGGTACGTGAGGGGGAATGGGTGGGGAGAGAGAGAGGGGAAGGGGGGGGGAGAGGAGAAAGGAAGGGGTACGTGAGGGAATAGGTGGGGGAAGGAGGAGGGGAGGGGAGAGGGGAAAGGGAGAGGGGAAGTTGAGGGGAATGGGGGGAGAGAGAGGGGGAAAGGGGAAGGGGAGAGGAGAAAGGAAGGGGTTACGTGAAGGGGAATGGGTGGGAGAGAGAGAGGGTAGAGGGGGGGGGAGAGAGAAAGGAAGGGGTACGTGAGGGAGAGGTGGGGGAGAGAGGGGAAAGGGGGAGGGGAGAGGAGAAAGAAGGGGTTAGGGAATGTGGAGAGGAGAGAGGGTAAGGGAGAGGGAAAGGGGGAGGTGGGAGAGGTGAAGAGAGAGGGGTAAGGGAGGGGGAAGGGCTGGGGAGGGGGATACGAGAGAAGAGAGGGGGAGAGAAAGGAAGGGGTACGTGAGGATGGGTGGGAGAGGAGGGGAGAAGGCGAGGGGGAAGAGGAGAAAGGAAGGGTTGTGAGGGGAATGGGTGGGGAGAGAGGAGGGGAAAGGGAGGGGGAGAGGGAAAGGAAGGGTACTGAGGGAATGGTGGGAGAGAGAGAGGGAAAGGTGAATGTGAGGGGAATGGGTGGGGAGAGGAGAAAGAAGAGGAGAAAGTACGTGAGGGGAATGGGTGGGGAGAGAGAGGGGAAAGGGGGAGGGGGAGGGAGAAAGGAAGGGGTACGTGAGGAATGGGGGGAGAGAGAGAGGGGAAGGGGAGGGGAGAGAGAAAGGAAGGGGTACGTGAGGGGAATGGGTGGGGAGAGAGAGGGGAAAGGGGGAGGGGGAGAGGAGAAAGGAAGGGGTACGTGAGGGGAATGGTGGGGAGAGAGAGAGGGGAAGGGGGAGGGGAGAGAAGGAAGGGGTACGTGAGGGGAATGGGTGGGTAGGAGAGGGGAAAGGGAGGTGGGGAGAGGAGAAAGGAAGGGTACGTTGAGGGAATGGGTGGGAGCAGAGAGGGGGAAAGGGGGAGGGGGAGAGGGGAAAGGAAGGTACGTGAGGGGAATGGGTGGGGAGAGAGAGAGGGGAAAGGGGGGAGGGGGGAGAGGAGAAAGGAAGGAGGGGACGTGGGTGGAATGGGTGGGGGAGAGAGAGGGAAAGGGGAGGGGGAGAGGAGAAAGGAAGGGGTACGTGAGGGGGTGGGTGGGGAGAGAGAGAGGGACGGGGGGGGTGAGAGGAGGAAGGGGTACGTGAGGGGAAAAGGGGCGAGGGGAGAGGAGAAAGGAAGGGGTTACGTGAGATTAGGATGGGGTGCGGAGTGAGAATGGTGGGGAATAGAGGAAAGGGGAAGGGGCATGGGAGAGGAGGAAGGAAGGGTACGTGAGGGAAAGAGTGAGGGGGAGTTAGAGAAGGAGGGGTACGTGAGGGGAATGTGGAGAGTATGAGGGGGGAAAGGGTAAGGGGTTTAGAGGGGAGGGAAGGGGAGGGAGGAGGGTGGAGGATATGATAGGGAAGAGGAGGAAGGATAAGGAGTGGAGGTATGAGGGAGAGGGGGAAGAGGGGAGGGAGAGGGGGGATGAGGGGAAAGGGGTGCAGGGATGTGGGATGGGTGGGGGGTGGGGGGGGAGGGTTGACGTTTCTCAAGGTCAGCACAGAGCATATCAGTCACGCGCTGCATGTTGGGGTCCAGCCTCGGATGTCCAGACAGTTGGAATGGGAATGGGAACGGGGGGGGGGGGGAGGAGGCCTTGGGTTAGAGTTTCTTGGGGGTGGGGTGGGGTAGGGGGGTCTTCTAGAGGGGAGGAGTCGAGAGAAGCGGGGTGGTGGGTAGGGAAAGAGTTGGACCGTTTTGGAAACGACCCTGTCTTCCTCCCCTTCCTCCCCCCTCCCTCAGAGTCCTCCTCCCTCCCCCCCAACTCTTCCCCTCTCACCCCTCCCCTCAGCCACCCCCTAGGTAATGCGTCTGCTCAAGTACGATCAAACGGTGAACGGAACAAAGCGGCTATCCCTTTGATGGCCGGTATTGTGCGTGTGTGCGTGCGTTTATACGAGCGAGTATGTGTGCGTATGTGAGGTATGCGCTTACTGGTAGGTACTATAAGCGGGGACGTATGTTTGCCCGTGTCTGCATTT
>NW_020870859.1:830202-832702 GCF_003789085.1 Penaeus vannamei
ATTGCAATTATCATTATCTTTGCTACTATCATGATATTCCTCATCATCATTGTTATTATTGTTATTTATTATTTATTTTTGTTCATTATCGTCATTATCATTATCAATCATCATCATCATCCATCATCACCATCATCATTATAATTACTTTTATCTTTTAGGATTTTGTCACTATTATTATTGATATTACTATTAATATTACTATCATCAAAAATCATAATGAGGCTATTGATAATGAAAATACTATTAAAATAATGATCATGATAATGATGATCCTAGTTATACTAATGGCAGAAATGATCGTGATAATATTCAGAGTAGTTGTTAAAGTAGAAATAATTGCTATGATAGTAATTATCACCATAGTACAAAGATTATGATAATATGCTACCAAACGACAAACTAAATGAAGAGAGAGAGAGAAGAGAGAGAGAGAGAGAGAGAGAGAGAGAAGAGGAGAGAGAGAGAGAGAGAGAGAGAGAGAGAGAGAGAGAGAGAGAGAGAGAGAGAGAGAGAAGAGAGAGAGAGAAGAGAGAGAGAGAGAAGAGAGAGAGAGAGAAGAGAGAGAGAGAGAGAGAGAGAAGAGAGAGAGAGAGAGAGAGAGAGAGAGAGAGAGAGACAGACAGAGAGAGAGAAGACAGAGAGAAGAGGAGACAGAGAGAGAGAGAGAGAGAAAGATGAATAGATAGATAGATGAGGAGAGAGGGAAGAGAAAGAGAAAGAGAAAGATAGAAAGACAGATAGATAGAAGAGAGAGAGAGAGAGAGAAGGAGATCGATCGATAGATGAATAGACAGATATTGTGAGAGAGGGAGAAAATGCACTATATTCTTTCTCTTCGCCTTCATCTTCACTCGGCTGATCGATTCAAGAACCCCAGCATCGTTTGTTTGGGGTAAACAGAACCATAGTCAGGAGGTCGCGAGGAGAGGTCAGACATAGAGAGGGAGGGGAGAAGAAGAGAGGAAGAGAGAGACAAGAGGGAGGAGAGGAGAGTGGAAGAGTGGTAGAAGGGAAGGAGAGTGATAGAGGGAGGGGAAGAGAGAGGAAGAGAGATAGAGGGAAGGGAAGAGAGAGGAAAGCGAATAGAGGGAGGGGAAGAGTGCGAATAGAGGGAAGGGGAGAGAAGAGGAAGAGTGAAGAAGAGGGGAAAGAGAAGAGGAAGAGTGATAGAGGGGAAGGGAGGAGGAAGAAGTGGATAGATGGAGGGGAGAGGAAGAAAAGAGCGATAGAAGCGCAGAGGGAAGGGAGAAGAGAGAGGGAAGAGAGATAGAAGGGAGGGGGAGAAAGAGAGGAAGAGTGATAGAGGGAGGGAAGAAGAAGGAAGAGCGATAGAGGGAGGGGAAGAGAGAGGAAGAGTGATAGAGGGAAGGGGAGAGAGAGGGAGAGCGATAGAGAGAGGGAAGAAAAGGAAGAGAGACAGAGGGAAAGGAAGGAGAAATGGAAAGGTTGTAGAGGGAGAGGGGAAAGAGAGAAGAGAGATAGGGAGGGGAAAGAGAGAGGAACAGCGATAGAGGGAGGGGAAGAAGAGAGGAAAGAGTGAATAGAGGGAACATGGGAAAAGAGGAAGAGTGATAGAGGGAGAGGGGAAGAGAAGAGGGAAGATGAGAGTGTAGATGGGAGGGAAGAGAGAAGGAATGAGAGATTAGAGGAGGGAAAGAAGAGGAAGAGCAGATAAAAGAGGAGGTGGAAGGAACGAGAGGACAGTGGAGTAGTGTATAGAGGGAGGGAAAGAGAGAGGGAGAAGTGGGGGGTAGCAGGGAGGGGAAAAGAGAGGGGAAGGAGAGAAAGAGTGCTAGAGGGAGGAGGAAGAGAGAGGAAGAGTGAATTAGAGGAAGGGGGAGAGCGAGAGGAAGAACTATAGAGGAGGGAAAAAGTATTGATAAGGTGAGGTAATGAGGGCGAATAAGCGTTAGGGAGGGTGACAGAGAGAGTGGGAGAGCGTGTGGATAGGCGGGTAGGGAGGCACACACACAGGGACGAGAGAATAGGGGGAGAGGGAAAGGAGGAGGGGAGAAGTGGATAGAGGGAGTGAAGAGGAGAGGCAGGAGTGAATAGAGGGAAGGGGCAGAGTAAAGAAGATGAGAGAGGCGAGAGCGCATAGACGCGGAAAAGGGGCAGTGAGAGGGGAAGAGTGAAAAGGAGGGGAGGAGTAGAGGAGAAGAGTGATATGAGGGGAGGGGTAGAAAGCAGAGGAGGAAATGAGTTGATAGAGGGGACAGCGAGAGAGCGTAAGGAGAGAGAGGAAGACGGATAGAGGGAAGGGGGAGAGAGGATGGGAAGAGTGATAGAGGGAGGGGAGAGGAGAGGGGAGATGCTTCCCGATACGAGAGGGGAGAAGAAGAGGAGAGGGGAGAGGAACGAGGAGAAGAATTAGGAGAAATGGGGGAGGGCTTTGGCAGCAAGGAAAATTTAGACCTAAAGAGAGAGAGTTTAGAGAGGCTTAGATGAGTTAGAGAAGAAGAGGGAGTAGAGAAGAGCAGAGAGGAAGAGAGGAGCG
>NW_020870860.1:7500-10000 GCF_003789085.1 Penaeus vannamei
TCCCTCCCTTCCTCCCCTCTCTCCTCCTATCCTTCCCTCCCCCTCTTTTTCTTCGTCTCCTTCTCTCTCTCTATCTTTTCTCTTCTTCTTTCCTTCCGCTTCCCTTCTATCCCTCTCCTCCTTTCTCCTTCTTTCCCTCTCCTTCCTCCTCCTTTCCCTCCCTTCTCCTCCTCCTTCCTTCCTCCCTCCTATCCTTCCCTCTTTCCCTCTCTCTCCTTCCTTCCCTCCCTCCCTCTATCCCTCTCTCTCCTTCCTCCCTCCCCCTCTATCTCTCTCTCATCCTCTCTCTTCCCTTCCTTCCTCCCTCCCTCTGTCCCTCTCTCTCCTTCCTTCCTACCCTCCCTCTATCCGTCTCTCTCCTTCTTTCCCTCCCTATCTCTCTCTCTCTCTTTCTCAGTTTTTTTTCTCTTTTTTCTCTCTCATGTCAATCTTGTGTTTCATGCTTGGAGGATCAGATTTTCTTTGTGAAAGTAAGAAAATATTTGAACTGATGCTTGAATGGAGGAGGAGGTAAGGACGAAGATGAATGGAGATAAATAGATAGACAGAGAGATGAGAAGAGAGGTAGGTAAGTAGATAGATGAATGAGAAAGTGAAGGGAAAAGAAACAGTGAGAGAGGATTATACGTACGAGGAAGAGACAGGAGAGAGAATAAGAAGAGAGGAGAATAATAAAGGGGGGAGGGAAGGGAAGAGACAGGGAGATGGAAAAGATTGAGAGCAATGGAGAAAGGAGGAGAGGAGATACTTAGGAAGGAAAAAGAGGAGGAATGGAACGAAAGAGGAAGAGTAAGGAAGGAGAAAAAAGGAAAAATAAAAAATCCGCAGTAATAAAGAAACGAACAGAATGAAGAAGTTGCGAAGAGCTAGCGAGCAAGATAGATAGATAGATAGATAGGTAGATAGATAGATAGATAGATAGATAGATAGATAGAGAGAGAGAGAGAGAAAGAGAGAGTGAGTGAGTGAGTGAGTGAGAGAGAAAGAGGAGAGAGGGAGAAAGAGAAGAATAAGAAGGAAAAGGAGACAATTAAGAAGTAAAAAGAAAAGACGATAGAGAAGGACTATCAGGAAAAACAGAAGCTGGCAAAGAAGAAGAAGGAAGAAAAAAGGAAAGACGAAGAAGAGGAGAGGGTGGGTGCAAAAAAAAAAAAAAAAAAAAAAAAAATATCATTGCATTGCATTTTCCGGGGCTCGGTCCTCCATTCAGCTTACTAACAAGCTTGCCAGCACATGCCCGGCACGAAAGCCCGCCCATCGACCGAAACTTGGCCGAAATCCATGTTATTTTGATAAACTCTCATATTACTTTGATCAGGGAGGGTGAGGGTGGAGGGAGGAGGGAGGAGGAGGAGAGGAGGAGGAGGAGGAGGGTGAGGTGAGGAGGGGTGAGGGTGAGGTGAGGGTGATGAGGGAGGAGGAGGAGGAGGAGAGCGAGGAGGAGGAGGAGGAGAGGGAGGAGGAGGGAGGAGGAGGAGGAGGAGGGAGGAGGAGGAGGAGGAGGAGGGAGGGGAGGGAGAGGAGTGAGGTGAGGAGGGGGAGGAGGGAGGAGGAGGTGAGGAGGTGGAGGAGGAGGAGGAGGAGAGGAGGAGGAGGAGGAGGAGGAGGAGAGGAGGAGTGAGGGTGGAGGGAAGGTGAGGAGGAGGAAGAGGGAGGAGGAGGAGGAGGAGGAGGAGAGAAGAGGAGGAGAGGAGGCAGGGGGGTGGAGGGAGGAAGAGGGGAGGAGAGGAGGGAAGAGGGAGGGGAGGAGGAAGAGGTGGAGAGGAGGAGGAGGAGGAGGAGGAGGAGGAGGAGGAAGGAGGTGTGAGGAGGAGGAGGAGGAGGAAGGAGGATGGTGAGGGTGGGAGGAGGAGGAGGAGGAGGAGGAGGAAGGAAGATGTACAGTATGTCAACAGCTATTACTTTTTTTTGAGGGTGGGGTCTGATTAAAATTCTAGGGTTGTTTATTAAGAAGGGGGGGTTGTGTGTATGCTGTACTTGTTGTGTTCTCAATCTTACTCTCGATGTTTCGCTTTCTCTCTCCATTTATCTCTATTTTCTCTCTCTTTATCCTTTCCTGTTTCTGTCTGCCTGTCTCTTTCTGTCTGTCTATCTGTCTGTCTGCCTGTCTGTCTGTCCACCTCTCTCTGTATTTTCTCTCTCTGTCTCTTCCTCTTTCTCTCTGTCTTTGTCTCTGTCTCTCTCTCTCTGTCTCTTTCTCTCTCTCTCTCCCACTTTCATTCTGTTCATGATGGATAAGGAAACTCATGAATAAAATAATGAATAAATAGAAAAATATCATAAACTTGAAAATTAGAAAACAGAAAGTTATAGAATCACACGCACACACATACACATACACGCACACATATATATACATCAATATATATACATGTACTCTATTCACAGTATAGTTTTATTCAAACAACCGTTATCAGTATGCAAAGCACGATATGTTGTTGTCGAGACTGTGTTTATTTTTGCAGGTTAGTATAAAAAGTATGCACTGGGATATTATATA
>NW_020870860.1:36635-66635 GCF_003789085.1 Penaeus vannamei
ATAACAGTAATAATATTAATAATAATAATGATTACAATAACAATATGATGATAACACTAACGATAAAAGCATTACTACGTTAACTACCACGACTAATCACAATGATAATGATGATAACAGCAAATAAAATGCTAATATATATAGTAATATTGACAATGATGAAAATGATAATCAAAGTAATAATGATAATGATAACAATGATAATGATAATCATGGTAATGGTAATTATATTGATAACAGTAATCATAATAAAGATAATAACCATAATAATAACAATAATAGTAACAAAAGTAATATTGAAATTAAAGAATGATAATAGTAATAATAACAATGACTAAAACAATAATAATTATAATAATAATACGATGAATGATGATGATGATGATGATAATAATAATAATAGGACAAATAGTGATAATGAAAAAGATAATGATAATAACAATGATGATGCTGATTATATAACAATAATAAAGATAATAACAATAATAAATAACATAATGATATAATATAATCATAATGAATGATAAAACAACATTGTAAAAAATACTGATGGTAAGGACAATAACGATGATGATAATAATGATGAAAAACAGACCGACAGAGAGAGGGGGAGCGGTGAGTCAGATAGATACATAAATAGACAGACGGACACACACACCACACACCACACACACAACAGAGAGAGAGAGAGAGAGAGAGAGAGAGAGAGAGAGGAGAGAGAGAGAGAGAGAGAGAGAGAGACCGAGAGAGAGAGAGACAAAGAGAGAGAGAAAAAGAAACTCTTCCCAAACTTTATAATTACAGAACACTGAATGAAAATGTTTCTCAACTTACGCAGGACAATGCTAATGCATGCACTTAAAAGATTGCAAGTTGAGGTAGTAACGAACTTTTCAGATGTTATTTTAAAGAAAGGAGACGATTATCATGGCGAGAGTCGAGAGCGCGTATGAGACCGTGAGATGGCAATAAGGATATTCATGCAAAATTAAATTGGTAATAACGATGATATCTTAAATGACAATAACACTGATGATAATTGATAATGGGAATAATAATGGTGAAAAAGTATGGATAAAAGTGATAATAATGGTGACACACTGAAATAATTATGACTTAATAAAATTAATAATAACAATATTAATAATGATAAAAGAGTAATAATGATAACGCTGATAATGGCAATAACAATAATCATAAAATTATAATGTAAATAATAAGAGCTATAATGATAATAATAGTAGTATATATTGTTAATAATGATAAATGTAAGATTTCAAATCCGGCCATGTTAAAAATGCTGTCAGCAGTCCCGCAGGGTCCAATCCCTGCTATTAGTATGTCAAGATCAATTCTAATACAAATGATGAAAATCTTACTTAAGCATCGCCACCAATCGGGGTATTGAGCTTTAAGGAAAGCCTGAGAAAACTCAATTTAAACTTACCTAAATGTATTGTGAATAGCATGGAAGTGTGTTAACCGAAGGCGCAGCAGTCNTTAAGAAATAATACAACTGTAGATATCGTCAAAGCAGCGGGAACAATAAGACAGATTCTGTCTTTGTCTTTTGTCTTCATCGACCTAACAAACAACAGATCCCCCAGCCCCCCCCCCAAAAGGAAAATCAAACGCTCCAATTCCTCCGTACTCCTTCATAATATAAACAAGAAAAGAGACAAACAAGAGCAGAAAGATAGAAGGGCAGGCAAGTAGATAGAATTACAAACAGAAATTCACGTATAAAGTTTTTTGTTTTGTGTCTCCGTCGGGGTTCGAACCCGAGTCTGTCGCGTAAGAGGCGGCTATGCTAACCACTACACCACGGTAATATCTCTATGAGAGCAATTTACTATTATTAGATATTAAAATATATAAATAATGTAAAATAGACACTCCAGTTATGTTCCATTATTAACTGACAAACAACACACACACATACATCCAATATGCAGTTTGTTTTGTTATGATGGACTTAATTAAAACCCTGAAATTTCTTCATTAAAACGGGAACCGGAATAATACTTTTAATATTTTCAACATTTTTCCTTCGCCCTCATTTTGTATTTATTGCTACTACTGAGTCGTTTGGTAACCATCTCTTTTTATGTATCTGTGTTCGTATATGAATATGCATCCATCTGCAATTCAGTCGTTTTTATGTTTACATTTTCTTTTTTGTGTAAAATGTATTGTATCATCTTTTTGTTTCCCTTTCTTCCTTTTCTCTTTCATTCTCTTATTCTCGTGTTCTCTCTCTCAGCCTGTCTGTATATTTACCTATCTGTAACTCTATCTATCTGCCAACCAACATCCTCCTCACTCGATGGCTTCGATCAACTGATTTTTCTAGATTTAAAATTTTACACATGGAAGCAAGCGTGATGTTGACTCTCTCCCTGCAACTCACCTGGGATGAGTTAATGTCTTGTCTTTCCTAGTTTACTGTCAGATTTTTTTTCAGACTGGAGATACTAAACCAAAAATATTATATCTCCCTATTAAACCTTTCACAATGCAATGGAAACTTATAATAAAAGGACCAAGAATTCGGATCCTAGCACCCCCCCCCCGGTATCGAATGCAGGATTTTTAGTAATCATGTCAGTTTAGATGTCAACTGCTTTCCTATTTCGGAGTAATAGGTAGAAACAAAAGACAGAGAGGTACAGGCAGATAATAACATCCCGGTTCACTTTCAGAAAAGCAGGTATAAAGGTGAACGAAACGCGGGAATGGATGGAAATAGAGAGGAAGGTATAATATTCATACAAAGGGGTCACGCTGAGGATGAAAATAATGGAAATAATGCCTATAACCGTAATGACAGTTGCAATGGTCATCGTGCTAATTGATAAGAAAATAAGAAATAATAGAAGTAAGCCGGTAGTTATGGTCTTTATCTCTTAGTAAACAATGATATAAACAATAGTGAGTTGCCACTTAGCTACTATTACGTGCACTTTTTAACATCAAAATCTAGCTCTTCATTCTCTCTTAGCCTTTGCTTCGCCGATCATCTCTCTTGGATAGGCCTGATTTTCGATGAAGAAGTCTCCCTCTCTCCCTTATTCTATTTCTGTCTATGCACTGATTATATTTTTATTTGCACAGCTTATTGAAAAAAGTATCTATACATACAAATTCACTAATAGTATGGCCTACACACACACATGTATATATATTGTATATGTATTGTATTGCAAGCTGAAAATGATGGAAATAAAGTAAAAGAACTAACACTGTAATAAAAGCCTACAGAGAGAGAAGAGAAAACTAAAAATAAAGTAGAATTTAAAACAAAGAAAACTACCATCGATGATTCTCAATACAGGGCTTCCCCGTTTTCCTTTCAGCTCTACCCATTTTCTATGATAATCCAGGTTATTTTGTACTAGCCAGAGTGAATAAGTAAAAATGCAAAATTGATAATCCCTGAATATCGAACAAAAAATAATTGGAATATTTCAAATGTATAACATATAAATATATGTATATACATTATATATATAATATATATATATATATATATATATATATATATATATATATATATATATATAATATACATATATATATATATATATATATATATATATATATATATATATATATATATATATGTGTGTGTGTGTGTGTGTGTGTGTGTGTGTGTGTGTGTGTGTGTGTGTGTGTACATATATATATATATATATATATATAACCGCATTTATATATATGCATATATATTTATGTGTATGTATGCATATATCTGTATATATGTATGTATATATATGAATATATAATATGTATACATATTGTGTGTGTGTGCGTGTGTTTATGTCAATTTAAAATAATGATATTAAATCAGACTGCATTGCGTGAACAATATGAACGTCACTCGCTGTTAAGACAGGACTTTGCACTGCGTCCAGCGCCTCTTCCCTCCGGCCGCGGACAGACGCCCGACACCGGATCCCACGAACGCAACGCAACGACCAGGAAGACGCACGATTCCGCCTCTTCGCTGCGTCGCTTCTTTCGCTCGAGTTACTCCACGGCGACAGGCTTCAGCCGAGCACAAGATGGGAAATATGCGTTGCAAAATCTCTCTCTCTCTCTCTCTCTCTCTCTCTCTCTCTCTCTCTCTCTCTCTCTCTCTCTCTCTCTCTCTCTCTCTCTCTCTCTCTCTCTCTCTCTTTTGCTATTCTTCTAATTAGTGCAGATCGTCAAAATGGAGAGAGAGAGAGAAAGATCAAGTACTGAGATAGAGAGGGGGGAAGCAATGAAAGCGAGAGACTGCACGCGCACTCATAGTATAATTGGTAAAATGGAGAGAGAGAGGGAGAAAACGAAAGAGTGTGAGGGGGAGAGAGAAAATGGAAATCGACACAAAGGTAAACGGATGGGAAACATTCAGTCAAAGTAAAAAATGCTTTAGGTGGAGGCAGTATGACTGGAGGTAGGCTTGGCATGGACAACATTATTACCGTAGATGCAATTTTCATTACTAGTTTTAGCATTATTCTCTGTCACCATTATCATTACTGTTCTTATCATCATCGTTATCGCTATCATCATCTCAAGCTAAACATAGTTGTCCAATACTCATTTAATGGATGGTTGTCGAGGAATAGGCATGAGATGAACGAATGCAGTTATGTAGACATGAGAATATGAAACAAGTGAGATGAATAGTGTAAAAGAGAAATTTATTTAAAGCGTAAACGGGGTGAAGGAATGCAATCATGTAACTTACATAGATCTGTAATGAAAAGAGGAACATATCATATGTGATCCAGGGATATATTAATAACTTATTATTGCTGACTCTTTTAACGCCAAATTTCGACTAATAAATGTAGAATTGCAAACGAGAGTGGTGACACCTTAAATAAACTATATGGCTCACTGGTAATTTCGAAATACGCATTCTAATGGTATTGTCGATTTAGGGGATTGTGAAGAGTATTGATAGTAATGATAATGGCACCAGCAGTGGACATGCCAACAAAATAAGTACAAGACAAAGAAAGAAAGTAGCTAATATTTTGTTTTCAGGATTTCTCTTTATCTTAATACTTGATTGATATAAGGAAGGAAGATAGGTAGATATTTTCTTTTAACTGAATTGTTTCGGAAAGTAGTTATTTGAAGGAGTCAAGTGAAAGGTACTTGAAAAAGGTTGGTAACTTCATTTGATTCTCCTACGGCTGGATAATTATCTTACTTTTTAAGTGAAAGCACACACACACACACACACACACACACACACACACACACACACACACACACACACACACACACACACACACACACACACATACACCACACACACCACACACACACACACACACACACACACACACACACACACACACACACACACACACACACACACACACACACACACACACACACACACACACACACACACACACACACACACACACACACACACACACACGTACGTACGCAACATAACATACATAAGTATAATATAAGTGTTCTCGTAAAAGCTACAATATAACTTTAGTAAAAAAAAATATACATTATATGTTTTTGTGGTGTAGTGGTTAGCATGGTCGCATCCTATGCGACAGACTCGGGTTCAATCCACGACGGATACTAAATATCTATTTCTGCATGAATTTTTGCTTATATTTCTATCTATTTATCTTCCGTTCCATCTATATTTCTACTTTTGTTTCTGTCACTTTCTCCGGTGTTTACAATGCGAAGGAGTATGAAGGAATGAGAAAGTTTGATTTGGGATTTTTTGATTTGCTTGGTTGTTTGTTAGTGTTTATGTCACAAGTTTGCTGTAATATTAGTAATAAGAGAAACAAAGACGAAAGGTGAAGAAGAGGAACAAGTGATGAAGAGAAAGATATAAAAATCAAGACGGAGTAGGAAAGGTGGAAGGAAGGAAAGAGGCAAAAGCAAATTTTGTTTTACTATCTTGCTTAGTGTTATCTTCGTTCCACTTTGCCTACTTCAGATAAGAAAAATGATTTCGCAGGAGAGAAGAATGATCCCTTTTTAGAGTAGCTTGATAATTACCAATATATTTTGAAAGGTTTGTTGTCCTTGTAGTTAACATTGCCTTGAAATAATTAAATGTTACTTATGGTCCGGAATGAAACAAAAACACAAAGTAGGCAAACCAGACAGATTGCATCGTGACAGCTGGATCCTGTGCTAATCATATATCCTCTATTTTGTACCGTATATGTAATTTTTTTTTAGGTTCTGCTTGTACCTCATGAAATGAATTGTTGAACTTCACAAGATTTTTGTCTGTATCAAATTTTATCCTCTCTTCCAATGAAACTTTTTTTTTTCAGCTATATATTTTTCTATACTGATATCATTTGATATATTGTATTCTTCATTCGAAGATTATTAAAATGAGTATTCTTATAATTATATACACTACTCAGAAAACATGATTTCATAGCGAATCACAGAAGTTGTATATTGATTTATATTTATCTTCGAAAACGTACTTCGATCGGGTAAAAACTGTTAATTGAACAGGAAATTATAAGAAATGAATAATAAAAACATGATTTCATATGACAGGAATTCGAAAAGTAGACCAATGTTTACGAACTTATTGTTTATCGTTGACATGGAATGCTAACTAAATCTACTTTCGAGACGATTGTAGTATTAAATCTACAAAACGGTTCAAGGGTTAAAGCTGATTTCGAATAATGTTCAGAAATAAGAATCTATTCTCGACATTTTAGGGACAGGCAGATGTTTGGGGAAGTCATTAAAAGGATATAGAAATACTGGTTTCATATCGAGGCTTGGAAATGCACATAGATTCTACCCTTTTGAAAAAAATCTTTAAAAATTCAGTTTCTTTTTCGTGCTGCATATCTCCCAGCGGCAAATCCTCCTTCGGCGAGGATCCAGATGGATTTCCCAGCGATTCCCTCAGCACCGCCTCCGCTCGCGAGCCCAATCTCAGCGTCGCCGCGGGCTACTTCCTTTCAGGAATCGGCTCACGTGACGCAGCCAGCGGTTCCGCGCCGAAAGGGGAGAGGAAAGGCACTGGCAAGGTGGGTGACGCGCGCGGGAAACATTTTATATCATGGCTGAGCGATGCAGGTGAATGTTTGCCAACGGCAGGATGAGTTCACTTCTAGATGATTGGACTCGTGTGTCTGTTGCCAACAAGGGAGGGTCTTGAGTCGCTGACTACTACACATGTAATAACATTTTTTTTTGTTTTGTTTATCACAACTGTAGAATCAGCGAGTCTCATATTTTGGAGGTTTTTACGTGTCAAGTCAAAAAGACTCTCCAGAATATGCGGAGCGCAGGTCTGTACTACCTCTGCAGCAAGAAAGTAAGAGAGAGATAGAAAGAGGGAGGAAGGGAGGAAGGGAAAGAGAGAGAGGAAGAGAGAGGGAGAGAGGGAGAAAGAGGGAGAGAGATAGAGACGCCAAATAGACAGACAATGCGAGAAACTTTGGTCCTTGATATGAAATTAATAATATTAGCTGTTAGCCTACTAACATGGTTTATTTACAATAGTCACCAAATTATTTCTTTTCGATCTACCCATCTCTCTCTTCTATTTTCTTCTCTCACCTCTCCTGCATTACCCTTATCATAGTTGATATACCCATCATAAGCATTGTTTTAAATCTTCAGAAAGAATGGGAGGAATAGGTTTAGGGAGAGATGGGAAATACTGAGATTGACCATCATCATTAACTTTTTTTAGCACTGGCATTACCATTATCGTCTTAATCATAGCCGTTATAAGTAGTACTGTCATCTCTTTTATAATGTGTATACACTATCCGTACCATGATGACAATAACCTTTATTACTGATGTTCTAAATATCATCATCATTATCATCGCATCACCATCACCATCTTGATCATTGTTATAATTGTCAATGTAATTTGTATTACTATTATCATTAATATCCGTTGTCTTTAATAGTAAGAGTAATAGTATTATTAGTAGCAGTACTCCTACTACTGTCTTTATTATCATCATTATCAGTTTGATTACTTTTAGTATTACGGTTATTATAATTACCATCACTCATTACTGTTGTGATTACAGTTGCCATTATCATTATTACTATCTCGTAGTTGTACTCTTATGAGTTTTAGTATTAGTATCTATTTTGTTATCCCATCTATAATTGTTATTGTTATTGATATTACTGTTATAACTATTATTATTATTAAGCAATTATTATTACTATTTTCATCATTATCATTCTTATTATTATCATGGCAACAGCTGAACATCCTTTAATGTGGGACAAATATTAAAGAAATGACCACTAAATGGTTGCAAAAAGTAGCGAGTTGAGGAGAAATGCTGTGTGTTATAGAAAAATTGAAGAAACGGGATTGCATTTTACATGTTCAGCAGGAATGATAGGTGATACCTCTTGGATATTTTGACTTTTGTGAATTAGACATCAGCATATAGTTGGCCAGTGTCGAATACAATTTAATGGATGGGTGTCGAGGAATATCTAGGAGATGAACGAATGTAGTTATATAAACTATGAACTATAGAATATGAAACAGTGAGATGAATAGTGTATTAGTTGGATTTTTAAAACATGTATGGGGGGGGGGGGCGAATGCAGTTATATAACGAATTAGAATAAGAAATATGAATTAAAAGAACCCCCAATTTCGGCAAATAAATGTAGACTCGCGAGCGAGAGAGGTAACACTTGTAAATAAACTATATAACTTATTGATATTTTTGAAATACGTATTCTAATGATATTGATGATTAGGAAGTCTGTGATGAGTAGTGATATGAACGATAATGGTAACCTCAGTGGGAATGCCAACAAGATAAGTAAAAAACATGCAAGTATATTATTATGATTACATCCAACATTTCTCTTTATCTTAATGCTTAGTTGAAATAATTTAGATAAATATAGGGCAAGAGAGAGAGAGATAGAGAGATCCTAATATTAAACAAACAAAACTTTTTCTTATTTTTAAAACGGTAGATTTTTTCTTCTTGCTTAATATTTAACGAAAACCAGTTCTTGAAGGAGCCAAGAAGAAAGATATTTAAACTAAATTTTATTTATTGTGAAATTCATTATAAAAGAAATCTTTCTGTGGTGTAGTGTTTAGGAAAGTCGCCTCTTACGCAACAGACTCGGGTTCGAGCCCCGACGGAGACAGAAAATAGCGGTTTTTATGCATGAATTTCTGTTTGCATCTCTATCTACTTACCTGCCCTTCTATCTTTCTGCTCTTGTTCCTGTGCCTTTTCTTGTTTAGACTGTGAGAGTATAGAGGAATTGGAGCGTTTGATTTTACTTTTTTTTGTGTGGGGGGGGGTATGTTGGGGATCTGTCGTTTGCTAGTGTTTATGCGCGTTTTCACAATTTTGTTATTCCTCTCGTAATCATGTGATTGTATTAGTAATATGGGAAGCAAGGAAAGGGAGGAAGAGGACGAACAAGTGATGAAGGAAAAGAAATGAAAATCATGAGCAGAAAATGGGGAAGGAAGGGAAGAAGTTGTAATATACTGTCTTGTTTAGTGTTATCTTCGTTCCACTTTGCCTCCTTCCCCCTCCCACTCGCCCATTTCTCCCTCACGTATTGGAAACCAAAACGTTTTATAGCAAAGAGATCGAATACAACGCACACAGGCAAGACGTCACCTCTATTGGTCTCATATACCGCACCTTATTCATTCTGTGGCCCCGACCAACACGCAATAACCATGCGACTGCCATCTTTTAAGATGCAGTTATTACTAGGGATGAATGTCAGTAGTTATAAGACAAAGGATACTTTATGGAAAGATTCCATTTTATTGATATGTGAGACATAATTTTCATAATGCTCCAAGGCCTCCCAGAAAGTCCCCTGGCCCCATTTTCGGAGCACCTGGTCTAAGGGGAATTCCCCCGAAAAAAAAATTTTTTTATTCAACATTTGCAGTATAATTATCACTCACACTTGGTCCCTCAGCATCAGCTGTTTCAAAGGTACGCGGCAGCCAAAGACACGGGATAGCTAAAGTTGCATGGCAAGTAAGGATAAGAGATGCTAAAATTACATGGAGGTAAAAGATTCGCCATAAACAAAGCTTTGGAATAGCCAAAGTTGCATGGTAACCAAAAATAAAAGAAAGCTAAAATTGCATGGTGTACAAAGATACGCGATGGCCAAACTTGCATCATATATTTTCATTTAGATATACATATATACATATAGATATACATATATACATATAGATATACATACATACAAGGATGTATATACATATATGCATATACATATACATACATACAAGGATGTATATATATACATATATTCCTTTCAGTTTCCCCTGTACAAAAAACTAATTTTACCAACAATGATCAATAAAAATCAAGCTTTTTGGAAAAATGCTAAAATCGCGAGCTGAGATCATTAAAAGTAATTCTTTACTCCAAATAGGGAAATTCGACTTGTAAAAGATAATCTCAGTCAACCTTGCAGTTCGGAAAAAGTGTCCATAACACGAGTTGAATTTATTCATTAATTCACTTTTATCTTTTGATATAATTATACTACAAATCAAAATATCAGCCTTCCTTGAAAAATGCTAAAATCACGTTGAGATTTTATGAAAAAGCATTTTCAATTGAAAATAGGAAAGATTCAACTTGCAAAAGATAATCTGTCAAGACTTGCAATGATAATCGTCAAAGTAGATGAAACCAGTAGACGGTATTTTTAATCTACATGAAATGAAGAATAATATTACTTGTGATCGAGATTTGTATAAATAACTTCTTACTGCTGACTCCTTTAACCACAAATTTCGACAAATATCTGCAGACTTGCAAACGAGAGTGGTAACTCCTGTAAATAAACTATTTGGCCTTCTGGTAATTTCGAAATAGGTTTTTAATGGTATTGTCGATTTGGAGGTCTGTAAAGAGTATTAATAATGATGATAATGGTAAAAGCAGTGGGTATACCAACAAAATAAGTACAAGAAAGAGAGAAAAAAAGCTAGCACTTTATATATTTTCCAGGATTTCTCGTTATTTTAATGCTTAGTTGAGAAACGAATGTAGATAGATAAGTTTCTTCTTTTTACTCGATAATTTAGGAAAACAGGTTTTTGAAGGAGCCAAGAAAAAGGGGATTAAAAAAACGTTGGTAACGATTTCAATTTTTAAAGATAGGATATATTTCAGTGCAATGGTAGGCATACAATAACGTTTAATACACTTTACTCTTGTGGTGAAAGCACACGCACGCACGTGCACACACACACACACACACAAACATATGTATGTAACATTACATACACAAGTATAATATAACGGTTTTCATAAATGTTACAATATCATTCAATGTTTTAGATGCTGAGTAATACTACCTGCTTGAATTAGCCCAGTCACGTTCCAAAATGGATGTCAGAATTAATGCTGCGATAAGAATAATATCAATTAATAACTATAATAATAACATTAATAATAATAACCACAATAGACGCTGGAAACTAGATATATAATATATATACCGCCTCACAACTGAGGTTATGATTTGCCTTTCGGCAGGACAGGGCATGCCTGGCCAGCACATGCACTCTCCCTCAACGTCACTTCGGATGCTCGGCGGTGCCCACTGCGGACGGGGATCGATCTCGGGACTTCGAGTTTCGAACGCCGGTGGTTTAACCACTCGGCCATCGCGGCAAACGATAGGAGTTAGTGAGAAACTCCTTTATGTGCTTCCTTCGCCCTCCCCCCCCCCCCCTCTGTCCGTCATCAGTGCGTGCGTGTGTGTCCGTGTAAGTTTGTGTATGTGTGTGTGTGTTTACGCGCGTGTCTGGTTTTTGCTTACATGCATATGTGAGTGCATGGCTGTACTGGGGGCCCAGGAACGTTTTTTTTCATTTGTACAGACACACACACGCACACATACATACATACATACATACATATATATATATATATATATATATATATATATATATATATATATATATATATATATATTATATATATATATATATATATATATATATATATATATATATATATATATATATATATATATATATGTATGTATGTATGTATGCATGTGTATATATATACCTATATATACACATATATATATGTATATAAGTGTATGTGTATTTCGATATATATATATATATATATATATATATATATATATATATATAATATATATATATCGGAGATATATATCCATACATATATTCATACATTCATGTGTGTGTGTATCCCAGCTAACATCATACATGTGTGTGTATCCCAGTTAACATCATACTTGTCACCACGTGTGTAAAATAATAAATCGAAAAATCTACTGACCTACTATTATACTATTCTATAATACCTACTATGAAGTGCCACAATTTGAAGCTGTAAAACTGTACTAAAGGCATTGGTCAGACGCCAGAGACAGACAGACAGACAGAGAGAGAGAGAGAGAGAGAGAGAGAGAGAGAGAGAGAGAGAGAGAGAGAGAGAGAGAGAGAGAGAGAGAGAGAGAGCTGACAAAGAAAGAGAGAGGGAGAGAGACAGAGACAGAGAGAGAAAACAAAGAGAGAGAGAGAGAGAGAGAGAGAGAGAGAGAGAGAGAGAGAGAGAGAGAGAGAGAGGAGAGAGAGAGAGAGAGAGAGAGAGAGAGAGAGAAACAAAGAAAAGAGAGAGAAAGAGAGAGAGAGAGAGACTGCACTCGAACACAATTACAATTACAAGAGAGGAGAGAGAGAGAGAGAGAGAGAGAGAGAGAGAGAGAGAGAGAGAGAGAGAGAGAGAGAGAGAGAGAGAGAGAGAGAGAGAGACTGCACTCGAACACAATTACAATAGGTAGAGTGGAGAGACAGAGCGAGGCAATAAGACTTGTAGGCTTGGCATGGACAACACTATTACCGTAGATGCAATTTTCTTTACTAGTATTAGCATTATTTTATGTCATCATTATCATTGCTGTTGTTATCATCGTTATCACTACCATCATCATCATCACGGGCTAAACACATTTGAATAACGAATACATCAGAAAACAAAACTAACGTACCTATCATTCTTATCATCATTGCCATTCCCCTTATTTTTATTACAGTCGGATAAACTGGCTTTTCAATTAAATTATCATACTAATATAAATAGTTACTGGGTTAGGCGTCTTTTCAGTTTTTCTTTCGGGCTTCTAAAACAGTGAAAACACTCATCCGATGGGCAACCCATACACTCTGCCGCGTTATCAAAGCAACATGAGCTTCACTGAATTAAAGGATATAGGCTACCTAGCCCCATGCCCCAATACGATTTTTATTAAGTTAAATATAAGCAGTCACCGAATACTAATATCACAGAGAAGAATGTTGTTAGAATTCTCAGAACTTTTTTCTCCTTGAAATATCAACTATTTCATATCATGATGTAGATCAATTCTCTATCTATAGAGACGTAAATTGTTCGTCTTATATAATCATTTATGAATTTATAAGCAAATAACAAATTTTAATTTTCCTTAATCTCCATTTATCTCCTTTTCCTTTAACTTCATATTTCTTTGAATATGATTTTATATGGAAATTTACAGAATCAGATACCAATGAAAAAAATATTTCTTTGATAAAATATTAAGTGGAGTTCTTGGCCACACGCCCGCATTCGAAGGATTGTGACTAGTACGGCAGGCGAACGAAAGCTGTTGCCATGGCGACGGTACACCGCTAGCCATCTCCGGGGTCGCTTGAGAAAGCAAGCGAAATTCTTGAGTTAGCAAGAAGTCTTGATTTTAAGCAAGAACTTTCCTGCTTAAAACGCCTTTTTTCTGTGAATGTTATATTTATATTTATAAATGATGACATGCCCTAAACAGCATGCAATTCATTGATAAAAGACAGACTACTCCCTGTGTCACCATGCCAGGCCTTTAGTGATGTTCACTGTTGTTGTGTTGCAGTTAGCATTTATGGAATATGTTTGAATCTTGGGCTGGGTAGATCGCATTACGGTAACTATAGAAAAAGTATATCATAATATTACTTAGAGCCTATTATTGCTTTTCGTGAGCTGCGTGTCGTTAATTACGAATTTTATTGTTTCACTGTTTCCTCTAGGACTTTAAATGTTGCTGCCTTTGATTATTATTGCTGTTATTTTTATGATTTACCAATATCATTATAGGGCTAAAACAAAAAGAGTAAATATTTTCTCCTTCTAAAATGTTCCTTCAAACCATTTAGAACTGATGTGCGTTCAGCTGAGAGCCATCAAAAAGTTCAGGTTAAATAGCGGAGTTCGTAGAATAAGGGAGAGATATTCGAGTATGATTAAGCAGAATGACCCTTATTCAGTGCCACGCTACGATGCCACACACACACACACGCACACACACACACACACACACACAGCACACATGATGTAGACTCGCTCGCAGTGATGTAGTAGAGTGTGTGAGTGGTGTGGAGAGATGATGAGGAAGAGAGATGGTGATGGAGAAGAGGAGAGACTGGATGAGATGAGTATAGAGGTAATGAATATAGTATATATACGAATATAATATTATGTATGATGTATAAGAGATGAGAGAGAGTAAGTATAGTTAACAGTTTAATACATGTATATATATATATATATATATGCTATGTATTATATGTAACATTAACTTAATGAAACACTATAAATTAATATAAATATAACTCGATATTAATAAAGGATGTCATAAAAGGAATAGTATACTGCATAAATGCTATATATACCATACATGATATTAGCTAAAATAATAAATAAAGTTTAATATTCAGGTAATTAGTATAACTCAAACAGGTATATATATGATAGCTCAGAGTGAGATAGATTGTGTCCAGTAGCTCATGTATTATACCCCGGAGGTCCCTGTAGGATCGAAACCTCATAATACCCCACCCGCGCCCTTCTTTTTAGTTACCATATATTTTTATTGTACACTACAGACTGTATGTGTGCTTTTTGTATATCATAATATATATTACCCTTCATCTTATACATCTGTTTTCACCATCATATATTAACACTTGTGACTATTCATTAATCTACATTGTATTCTTGTTCTATTACAACACACATACAAGCAAAAAGCAAGTAGACATTAATAGTGCAATAATTGACTCCCATTGAAGACTACATCTAATTATACGTTACAAATCAGTATAAATCCGCCAATATAGACTACATATATATACAGCTCTTTTCGCCTAACTACAGAGGTGAATATACTCTCTAATTCCTGACCCCTCTCTCGTATCGATAGCTCAGATCGTCAGAATTTAAGCAAATTAATGTAATTAATAAAATAGTGACAAATAACATGTCTCGTTATGTTAAATGCAGGACAATATGAAATTATATATCAGCAAATGATAAAAGAGTGTTTATACTAGTAGGGCAAATAAGTGAACCTTCCTTTATCTTGCAACCTCTTTAGGATAACGAGACAATAATAAAAGAATAAAAGATGAATAGAGTAAAAGAATGTAGTTAAACAATATTGGCTCTCAAAAGAGGACATAAGTATGGATTAACTTTTTTTGTATATACAGAGTAAGAAATAAAATATGAGAAATTAATAATATTGGAAGACAAAAAGCGTCGTTAATGTAATAGGATGTTGATAATTATAATAAAGTACTATTCAATTATTTACTGGACACCTTATCTTGTTCTTGGCTATGTAGGATCTCTTCGAATATTTTCGGTTGGAACACTCATATAGATATACGTGATACGTCCTTAGATCCCCGGCAGCACTTCTTCATGCGGTCATCACTTTCGTGTCATGAAGTCTCATCGGCTTTATTCTTCTGCCTCTTTGCTCTCACGTCTATTTGATTTTAGGTTTAGGTCACGATCTCACTTCTACGCCTCCCGTCCCTCTCTGCTTTTCTTCATTTTTATTACTACTTATAGTAAACACTGTACACCCTCAGAGGAATTCTCAGATCTATATTACATATTATTACATGAGTGTATGTATATTATTCACTGTTATTATTATTATCATTTTCATTATCATTATTATTATTATTTAATTAACCGTTAAACTTTATATATGCGTATTGTCTATTTATGATATATTCATCTCTCTTTTATGCCTGTAACTTATTGGTAATATAAATATGTGATTTGTGTAGTGTGTTGTAGTGTTGTGTGATGATTGATCATTTGAGTCGTTAGATGTAGCTGTGTGTGTGTTGAGTGTTGTGTGTTACTCGATGTTGTGGTCTTTACTCTTTACTATTATCGATATTTAAAAAAAAATCTTGTGCGATGTAGTGTGGTCAGTAATGTAGTATCGATAGATGTGTGAGTGAGTGCGTAAGTGATGAGAGATAGATGAGTGTGTACGTTAGTTGGCGCTGATAAGATGATCAGTGTGTGCGTTCAGCTGCGAGACATGATGCGAATAAATAAGTGTGTAGTTTGTGGGTGTGTAGTTGGATGTGTGTGTCGTGTGTGTGTTGTGATAGTGCAATGAGTCGTGTGTGTGTGTGCTGTGTTGTAGAGGATGTAGATGTATGTATAGAATTTGTACAACAATTACATTCTCATGCGGTTACATAACAGTAATAAAGTATATATAAATATGAAATGTAAACTATAAAAATATACGGTTCTCATACTATAGGTACAAGTAGAAAGAAATAAATGATATGTATTATGACACAGTATGAATCCACTGTCACTAATTAGTCAATACATATTTAGATTTAGTAGTAATTTTTGCACACATTTGTCGATAGTATATGTTTACTGTTTTGGTATTTGTTTATTACTTTCTATTGTATTTGACTTACGACCAAAAAAATGTATATAATAAATGTTATATTATAAAAATACGATTTATATATGTATATGCCTATCATTATTGACATAACTGAAAATGTCTAATCTTAAAGTATTCCAATTAAAGTTACCATTCTTTCTTTAATTTATATTAACCATTTTTTTTCTATGTAGCTTCTAACTATTTCCTCATAAATACTGTTTCCTTAACTATTTATTCACTTAGGTTAAGAGGAATAATAAATATAATTATATACATATATATCCGATATTATTATTTTTTAGAATTTATTTCGACTCCCTAAATCTAAGTATTAGATAATATACGTAGAAATATCCTGAGTGATAGATATAATAATAATATATGTTTGATACTTAGCCGTTTTTTTTTTTCTCTCTACTATTTATACTTTTATATTTATTAGTAAGTTCATGTTTTGTGTAGTGGCATGTCCTGTACGATGTCGTGTGTTGATCCGTTTTAGTTGCATTGATAGTTATAGTCTAATTTACTCTTTACACAGTAATCACTCCTAAAATAATCTCAATATAAGTAGTCATATTAGTTATATCAGTATTAATTTCGATAAATTATCTACTCTATGAAAAGCATTCCATAATATTTAGTTTGTCATATATCAATTTTACTATTTCCCTTAGTCATGTATTACTTACAGCCATTTGTACGATAATTTATATATATATATATGTGGGGTATATTTAAAGGGAGTCTATAAGTCATGTTGTTTAATTGAACTACAGAATATTTTACTTACATACTCCATAATTAACATTACACGTGACACATCGACACACAATCTACACCTATCATACACACACACACAGTCACACAGGTCATACATATATACATCATCAAAGAAGTAAAATGATATATAGTCAACTGACGTTACTGTTCGTCATACTATAAGGAACGCATATAAAATACCCTAGTAGAATTCATATCACGGGTTCCTGCTCTCATGGTGAATTCCTTTTAGTGCTATAATAAGTAGTTACAAATCCTGGCATGAATACAAAGCTGAAGAGGCTATCGAAGGGAGCAATATGGAATTATTGTGACAGCCATTATGACTTCGTACAGGCAGTGTGACGTAACTTTTAGTTTATTATATTTTATTGTAGCCAGAATGTGATCTTAAGGCAACTACGTACCTCTTATCTGTGCATATATTATAGCTAATCTATACTATATTATCTTATCTTTAGTGATCTATTACATTTGCCAACTCACTATATTCTCGACGCTATATATTTCACCGCCTACATCCATATACTGGCTTAAATCTGATATATAGACTTATTGTACTTTTGAAATCTAATACTATATTTATTATTTTCTAGGGTGCGTACATTTATCTACCTTTAGATACTGACATATACGCACAGCACACACCACACCACACACATACACACACACATCCGACACACACTAGCCATCACACACGAACACACAACACACACACAGCGACAGCACACGCGCACACCACAGTAGCGTAATCTATTCTGGTGAGATATATATGATCATTGTAGAGCAATATGTAAAATTATAATGGTATCACTGATTAAAAAGTGTATAACTTCTATAATAAATATTATCATCTGCTCACTTACAGCTGCAAGGTATCACTAAAATCTAATACTGATATATTATAATATATTTACTATATGTATAGGCTACATACAATGTGCTCTTTTCTCACTATCTAACTATCTAATATATTATTGATATCTATACATCTCTCTCTCTCTCTCTCTCTTCTACTTCTTACTCTCTCATCTCCTCTTCTCTCTCTCTCTCTCTACGCATCTGCCCTTATTTATCTGTTTATCTTTCCCTTGTGATATCTTGTTTTCCGCTAACTATTCTTACTTCAATATTCTATTTTGGTCTATGAGAGATTTTGAAGTATCAGCAGTAGGTATTTCCTGAGAAAATGCAAGGCGTCCAAAAGTTTCCCAGCATGCAAACGTATATATATTTTTTGTACATCACACATAATAACTTCTAACAATGTTTTCAAATAAGTAAGAACTTTTTTTTAATACACTTTAAGTTTATATTTAATTATCATTACACTTCCCAAAAGCAACGATGGTGCACTGGTAAGGCGCTTGACTTTCACTCGGAGGTCCAGCGTTCGATTCCCGTCATGCCGAGTGAACGAGGTGGTTTCACGCAGGTACCCCGTTGCCTTGGTTTTTACTGGATATAGAATTCTAGGAAAATTAAATATTGCGCTTTGCAAATCAGTTGTGCAACATTATGCATTATAAGTACCATTCGTAGACGATCAGGCTTACGTCTAAATTTAGACAGTAGAAAAACACATCTTGTCAATCACGTTCTGAATTTCATTCACATCCTTCATTTCACAAGTATATTTTCACCTGTCTCACAAACACCATCTAACCTCTACAGTCATGACCAGTTATATTTATCGTCCAGAGCTAATATCTCCTTCCAACATGACGCAAAGGACACGACATCAACAGTACGCCTTCGCAGTTTGTGTTGACGGAAAGCCGACTTTGTGTAATATATACCTTTTTCCCAGCCTGTTTGGCCTTTTATTTATTTATATTATTTAATTTATTACAGAGATGGAGTGAAAAATATAATATATATATATATATATATATATATATATATATATATATATATATATATNTATTCTCAACTTAAGCAATTATGATGATAAGAGAAAATGCTGGGGAAAATATATAAATATACTTGCATGTTTTTTACTTATCTTGTTGGCATTCCCACTGAGGTTACCATTATCGCTCATATCACTACTCATCACAGACTTCCTAATCATCGATATCATTAGAATACGTATTTCAAAAATATCAATGTCATATAGTTTATTTACAGGTGTTACTACTCTCGTTTGCGAGTCTACATTTATTTGTCGAAATTGGGGGTTCGAGGAGTCAGCAGTAATATAATATATACCTCGTTGGCAATACTTTCATAATCGTCATTGTAAATTGAATCTTTCCTATTCTCAATTGAAAAAGCTTTTTAATTAAAATCTCACCGTGATTTTAGCATTGTTATTCAAGAAGGCCGATATGTTCATGTGTATTTTAATTATAATAAAGAGAAAGTTGGATAAATGGATAAATTCAACTCGTGATATGAACACTTTTTCCGGACTTATTTTCATCATATATTTTCAATACTGTTTGATGGTTTCATCTAAGAGGATTTTCAAAACTAGCATTGCAAGGATGACTGAGATTATCTTTTACAGGTCGAATCTTCCCTATTTTGGGTGAAGAATTATAATTCAAAACAGCACATGCAAAACATAACCCAATAAATTATAAATAGAACCAAATAAAGAAAATATCAGTGGAAATCAGTTTTAATCTCGGAAGCGTTTTGTAGATTTAATACTACGATCGTCTTGAAAGCAGTTTTAGTTAACATTCAGTGACAACGATAAACACTAAATTTCGTAATTATTGGCGTTCGTTCGAATTCCTGATAGATAAAATTTTGTTTCTATCGTAAGTTTCATGTAAATTTCTGTTCAGGTAACAATTTTTACCCAACTGCAGTACGTTTTCAAAGGCAAATATAGATAAAAATATATCATTTGTAAGTCACTATGCTTTAACAATAGTGTATATGTTTAAAAGAATACTCTTTATAAAAATCGTCGAATGAACAATCCATTTCATACCAAAGGAAAAGATATATATCCACTAGATATAAGCCTATCATAGGACCCAGCTGTCACCCTGCAATAGTAGTAGGATTTCACACCTTGATAACTATACTGCCTGGTTTGCTTTCATTCCGGACCATAAGTAGCATTCATTATTGACTCTGCGAACTACAGTGGCAACAAACCTTTCATAACATACAGGTAAACATTAAGGTAGTGTAAAACTCTACAACCATGATTATACTTAATCGGATCTCATTGCAAACTCCTTCCTTCCTCATTCCCTGCTCCGTCTTGAGTTTTATTCATTTTCCTTCATCACTTGTTCGTACTCTTCCTCCCATTCTTTGCTTCTCAAATCACTAATCTAATCACATGATTATGAAAGGAATAACAAAATTGTGAAAACGCGCATAAACACCCACCTCAAAAAAAAAAAAAGAAAAAAAAAATAAATCAAACGCTCCAATTCCTCCATACACCTTTACAGTATAAACAAGAGACAGAAACAAGAGCGATAGATAGAAGGGCAGGTAAGTCGATAAAGATGCAAACAGAAATTCATGCATAAAAATCGTCTCCGTCTCGCATCGCGTAAGAGGCACATGTGCTAACCACTACACTACGGAAACATCTACCTTATAATGGAATTTACTTTTATTTAAAATTTAGATATATATATATATATATATATATATATATATATATATATATATACATATGTATATATATATATATATATATATATATATATATATATATATATATATTCTCTCTGTATATATATATATATATATATATATATATATGCCTTATAATGGAATTTTACTGTGATTAAAATTTAGCATATATATATATATATATATATATATATATATATATAATATATATATACATTACACTGAAATAAATCTAATCTTAAAGAATTATGATAAAGTTGCCAACCTCTTCTTCGATCTTTCAAGAAAAAAAAAATTAAGACGTTTAAGTAACAGTTTTGTATGTTTATATTAGGACTCACTCTCCTCTCTCTCTCTCTCTCTCTCTCTCTCTCTCTCTCTCTCTCTCTCTCTCTCTCTCTCTCTCTCTCTCTCTCTCTCTCTCTCTCTCTTTCCCTTCCACTCATTTGCCCTCTATCTATCATATCACTACTCATCACAGACTTCCTAATCATCAATATCATTAGAATACGTATTTCATAAATACCAATAGTTTACTTACAGGTGTTACCACTCTCGATTGTGAGTCTCCATTTATTTATCGAAATTGGGGTTCGAGAAGTCAGCAGTAATATAATATATATTTCAATCGCAGATGGAACTATCTTTTAGTTAACAATTCTTAAAGTTAAATAAATGCATTTGTTCCCTCCTCCATACATGTTGTTATTAAATCCATCAAATGCAATACCCATCTCACTGAGTTTCATATTCTCCTAAGTTTATATAACTGCATTCGTTCAGGTCATACATATTCCTCGACAACCATCCATTAGAAGACGTTGGACACTGGCCAGCTATATGCTGATATCTGTTTCACAAAAGTCAAAATATCCAAGAGGTATCACCTATTATTCCTGCTGAACATGTAAAATGCAATCCCGTTTCTTCATTTTTTATTCTATAAAATGTGGCATTTCTTCCCAACTCGCTACTTTCTGCAAACATTTAGTGACCATTTCTTCAGTATTTGTCCCACATTAAAGGATGTTCAGCTGTTGCCATGATAATAATAAGAATGATAATGATGAAAATAAAAATAATAATAGCATAATGATAATAATAGTTATAATAGTAATATCAATAATCATAATATAGTTATGAAAACATAATACATACTAATGCTAAAACTAATAAGAGTACAACCACATGAGATAATAACATAGATAGTGATAATGATAAGTGTAATCACAACAGTGATGATAATAATTCTAATTGTAACACCTGTCATACTAATAGGAATTAAAATGACAATGATAATAATAATGACAGTACTAATAAAGATAACACTGATATTGATAAGAGTAATGCAAAAGATATTGATAATCAAAACGATGATGAAGATAGTGATATTTAGAATAGTACTAAAGGCAATTGTCATCATGGTAGGTATAGTGTATACTTATTATAAAAGTATTACTTATAACGACTATGATGAAAACGATAAGGGCAACGTTAATGATGATGGTCAATCTCTGAATATTTTCTACTCTCTCTAAATCTATTCCTCCCATTCTTCATAAAGATGCTTATGATGGGTTTATCAACTATGATAACAAGGGTAATGCTGGAAAATAAGAAGGAAAATAATATAAGAGAGATATGGGTGGATTGAAAAGAAATCATTTGGTGACGATTGTAAATAAGGGTTTGTAAATCAGTTTTGTAGGTTGACAGCTAATAGTACGAATTTCATATCAATGACAAGTTTCTCGCATCGTCTGTCTCTGTCTCTCCCTCTCCCTTTTTCTCTTTTAGTGAAAATTCCAAAATATCAAAGTAAGACTCTCTGATTGTACAGTTGCGATGAACACAAAACATGTGTATGGTAAAAAAAAAAAAAAAAAAATTATCCTAGAGCCCTTCCGTGAAAAAGTGTGCGCGAGCAGTCAGAATGCGACGTTTTTAGGACGTCACAAACTAATGGCGTATGTCAGAGGCCAAAAAGGAACTGGCAGCGTTAACGAGCGAAACCACACTAAGCAGCTTTAACACTAATCATCTGCGACTCTAATTATATATTCTATAACTAAATATATTAATGGCAGGATGTGTCTCCTCTCACTCCAGTGCCTGTAGAATATGTAGAAACAGGGGAAGAACTAATCCTAGAGAGGACAACCTCCACAGCTGACCCCCTCCTGCGTTCCCTTGCCTGTGTGAGTGCATGCGAAGCAGTCAGCGACTCAAGGCCTCCCTTGGGGGCAACAGGCGCGTGAGTTCAGTCATCCAGCTGTGAACTCAAAGGAAGTCGCCCGCGGCGGTGCTGAGACTGGGCTCGTAGGCGTCGGCGCTGCTGGTCAAGTTACTGAAAAGTCCATCTGGATCCTCACAGTAGATTATACAGCTCAAAGTAGAGATTGGAATTTTGAAAACATTTTGGATTTGATATACGATTACGATCGTCTTGAAAGTAGTTTTAGTTAACATTCCATGTCAATGATCAACAATAATTTCGCAGTCATTGGTGTACATTCGAATTCCTGTCAGATGAAATAATGTTTTCGAAAACATTTATAAATCAATATACAACTGTCGCTATGAAATTAGATACTTTCTCAGTAGTGTATGTTTAAAAGAAGATTCATTTTAACAAACCTCGAAAAGAAAATGTAATATATCAAATGTATCAATATAAACAATATATAACATAAAATAGCTTCATAGGAATGGATAAAATGAAAGTGGACAAGAAATCTTATAAGGTGAATTACAACAGCACATCTCGTATGGTACAAATAGAAAAAGAATGATATAAAACAAGAATTACACATCACACGGAGCAAAATAAAAGATATATGGTTAACACAGGATCCAGTTGTCATAATTCAACAGTGACATATAAATAGTATTTCACACCTTGGTAGCTATGCTATCTGGTGTGTCTACTTTCATATTTTATAGGTAATTATCAAGCTACTGTATAGAAAAAAATCTTCTCTCCTATGAAATCGTATTTCTTATCTGAAGCAGGCACAGTGGAACAAAGATAACACTAATCAAGATAAAACAAAAGTTGCTTCTTTTGCCTCTTTCCTTCCTTCCACCTTTCCTACTTCGTCTTGATTTTTCTCGTCACTTGTTCTTCTCTCTTCTTCTCCCAGTCTTTGCTTCTCATATACTTCTGAAAACGCGCATAACACTAGCAAACAATTAAGCAAATCAAAGAATCCAAAATCACACCCAAATTTTTTCATACTCTTTCGTATTGTAAACACCGGAGAAAGTGACAGAAACAAAAGTAGAAATATATATGGAACGGAAGGTAAATGGAGAGAAATACAAACTAAAATTCAATCAAAAACACTCTTTTGGAATCTGTCGGGGATTGAACCCGAGTCTGTCGCGTAGGAGGCGACCGTGCTAACCACTACACCATAGAAACAATTATTTTATAGGTGGATTTTTACTAGAATTTATTGTAGCTTTTATTATATTATAGTAGTGTTGTGTGTGTGTGTGTGTGTGTGTGTGTGTGTGTGTGTGTGTGTGTGTGTGTGTGTGTGTGTGTGTGTGTGTGTGTGTGTGTGTGTGTGTGTGTGTGTGTGTGTGCTTCTACTTAAAGAGTAAGATGTATTAAACATTATTGTGTGCCTACTATTCCACTAAAACATATCCAGTCGCAGAAGAATGAAATCAAGCTACCAACCTCATTTAAGTACCTCTTTTCTTGGTTCCTTCAAATAACTACTTTCCGAAAATATCCAGTTAAAAAAAAAAAAAAAACTACCTATCTTCCTCCCTATCTCACCTAAGTATTAAGATAGAAACCTTGGGATTTTTTTTTTTTTTACTTATTTTGTTGGCATTCCCACTGCTGTTGCCATTATCATTATCATCAATACTTTTCACAGACCCCTTAATCGACAATACCATTAGAATGCGTATTTCGAAATTACCAGTGATCCATATAGTGTATTTACAGGTGTTGCCATTCTCGTTTGCAATTCTACATTTATTTGTGGTTAAAGGAGTCAGCAGTAATAAGTTATTAATACACCCCTCGATCACTTATAAACTTATAATACGTACCTCTGGTCATTAATATCTATTAAAGTTATATGATTGCATTCCTTCACCACGTTTCCGCTTTAGATAAATCTCTTTATTACACTATTCATCTCCCTTGTTTCATATTCTCATGAGTTTATACAACTGCATTCGTTCATCTCATGCCTATTCCTCGACAACCATCCATTAAATGAGTGTTGGACAACTATGGTTTTAGGTTGAGATGATGGTAGTGATAACGATGATAATAAGAACAGTAATGATAAAGGGGGCAGAGAATAATGCTAATATTAGTAAAGAAAATGAAAATCTCTCTCTCTCTCTCTCTCTCTTCATTTTGACGATCTGGCAGTAATTAGAGAAAATAGCGAGAGAGAGAGAGAGAGAGAGAGCANACAACACACACACACACACATACACACACACACACACACACACACACATAAAAATGGTTGATTGGGCATTGCCTGAGGCTAACCGCAAAATGTATTCAAATTCCTCTCGTATCCAAACGTAAGCCTTCGTGGTGTTAGTGGAAAGCACGTCGCCTCCTACGCGACAGGCTCGGGTTCGATCCCCATGGAGTTCATAATGTTAAATTTAGTATCTCTTTTACGATTAACCGGATTTCCTTTCATCTTATCACTTGCACTACTTTCATGTTTATCATTTATTTGATTATTATTAGTATAAAAAAAAACTCACTCATGATAATTCAGGCGGCAATTACCATTATGATTATTATTATTATTGCTTTCGCTGCTTTTTTTCTTTTTTTTCTTTCTTTTTGTAATCGTTATCTTTATCAATGTGTTATTATTATTATATATTATATTATTATTATTATTATTATTATTATTATTATTATTATTATCATCATCATCATCATCATTATTATTAGTACTATTATTAATTATGATAATAATAATAATAATAATAACAATAATGTTATATAAAACATATATATTAATATGTATATCTATATATCTCCTGTTTATTCATCTGATGTTGCATTGCCTGAAGCTAACCCCAAAATGCATTAAATTTTCTCTCGTATCCAAACGTAAGACTCTCTCTCTCTCTCTCTCTCTCTCTCTCTCTCTCTCTCTCTCTCTCTCTCTCTCTCTCTCTCTCTTCTCTCTCTCTCTCTCTCTCTCTCTCTCTCTCTAACCCAGCATTTTAGACATATCTGTGACCACTGAGGATGAAGACTAAACCTTCCGCCTTAACAAACCGGAAGGTTTATGTCCATGATAAACAATAATATACATCATGTAATGATAAACTCCCCCCATTACCAATATCATATTAGGCGCTAAAACAAAAGAAGGGTAAATATTTTCTTCTCATATTTGGATATTCTTTCAAATCATGTAGATGTAATTTTGCTTTCATCTGAGAACCATCACAAAATCAATACTTTTTTTCTGTTTCCCGTTACATCATGCTACACAACAAGTTATAAACATGAGCTGAAAGATATTTGAGTATGATTAAGCGCGAAGGACCCTTGTTCAGCCAATTGCTTGGGACATAAAACCTATAAGAACTGGCGGCAGAATGAAATATGACTGCAGCAAAAAGAATTTCTTCACGATATGTTCAACAATGACGAAACATCTGAACGCATTGCCTTCTCTGATAATAATAATAGTGATAACGATGATAATGATATGATAATTGTAATAACGATGATAATAACAATAATGATGATAATATACATAATTATAGTACTAATAATGCTGATGATAATAATGATAAAAGTAATGATAATGATAATAACAGCACCAATAATAATAATCATAGCAATGGCAATAATGATGATAATAGTAATGATAATAGTAATAGTTACATTAAGAATACGATTAGTGAACAATAAGGATGACAATGATGATATCAATAATAATGATAATAAACAAAATAGTAATGGCAATAAAGATATAACAATCATTATTACTATCAATCGTATTAATGAATGATAATGATAATAGAAATATTGAAATAATAATAGTAATAATAATGAAATGATAATAGTAATAAAAATTGAAATAATAATGATAATAGAAATATTAAAATTAATAATAATGGTAATAAAATGAGTAACGATAACTAGAGTAATAACAAATAGGAAATCATTAGCAACAAACAATAATAATAATGATAATAAAAAACTTTCACTCTCGTCCCTTCGATTATTTCCTTCTCTTCCATCTATTTGTCAATGTTTATGTTTCCTTTATTCTTCCTCTTGTCGATTTTCTATTGGCGCTTTCATCTCTCCTTTTGTCTGTCTGTCTGTCTGTCTGTCTGTGCACTTGGCCATCTGTCTGTTTCTCCGTCTTTGCGTCTTGGCTGCGAGTGTGTAGCATCGCTAAAAGGAATAGGCAGAGAATGGCTGTAGTTCTTATCCTCATCAAATAATATTTTTGTACTTCTTTCGCTCTGTTATCTCTTATTCGCTCTCTTATTTCTTTTGCTTTAGTTCTTTCCGTCTCTCTCTCTCTCTCTTTCTCTCTCTCTCTCTCTCTCTCTCTCTCTCTCTCTTTCTCCTCTCTCTCTCTCTTCTCTCTTTCTCTCTTTCTGTTTCCATTTGCCTTTTCTCTTCTTGTTATTCCTACTCTTCGTTATTTTCTGCTCCTCTTTTTCGTCGACATTTGAGCTTATTCCTTTTCTCAATTTAGTTTGTTCCATGGCGTTCAGCGATAAAAAAAAAAAAAAAAAAAGTGATTCTTATTGTATTTTTGTTGGTCTATTTGTACTCTCATCCTTAACACGATCATTGCCACTGCTCTCTTTCTCCACAATTAACGCTTTTCTTACCTTCTGGTAAAAAAATGAATTACCATGATTACTTTGTCATCGTTATCATTTGCACTACTTTCGTTGTTTAATATTAATTATGAGAATAATAATATAATTTATAATAACAATTATAATATCATTAATTATAATAATAATGATACTATTATTAACAGTATTATCAAAAAATATTCTACTCGAGCGCAATTATCATTTGTATTGCTTTCGCTGCTTTTTTTTTCTTTTTTTTTGTAATCTTGACCCTTATTATCCAAATTATCATCATCATTAGTATTATTATTATCATTACTATTATTATTATCATCATCGTTATCGTTACTATCGTTGTGGATCAATCCATTATGAACCCGATCAACAGGTACCTTCCTGGCAACGCTGGAGAGCAGGAGCATCAGGGAAAGAACTTGTCCGAAAGCATCGAACTCTGGCCTCGTCTTCGAAGTGCGATTCCACTTGAGGTCCATTATATTCGTTTTCATTTATGCCAAAGCTTTTGTATTATGAAAGATAAAATGTAAAGAGATAATAATATGCAAGAATTTCAATAAAACTTTAAGGCAAGATATCACGATCATTTAAGATTTGATTTCTGTTGCTTTAGCCGAAGATTTCATAATATTAATTTTGACAGAAAGTTTTAAGTGGAAACAGCGTGGGATTTTAAAATTCCGATTTCATGCTTATTATCTTTACGTTATTTTCATGCTAAAGTATCTTTTTCCCCCAAAGGATCATATTAAGAAGATGCAAAAAACGAACTAGCCTATTGTGAAAGGCATAGACTTCATGATTATAGTAATGATGATAATGGCAATAAAGTCTAATAATGATAACAGAAACAATAATGATAATAACAATAAAAAAAAGATAATATTGATAATAGTAATAGAAATGATATGATATTTATGAGGTGAAAACGCCTAAAGATAATGATGACAAGAATTAGGATGATGATAATGATAATGAAAAGTAATAATAACAATAACAGTGGCTGATAATACCAATGGTAATGATGATGATATGATGATATCAATGATCATGATAGTAATAATAATAATGATAATTAAATGATGATAATAATTACAATGATACTAATAATGATACTACTACTAATAATAATAATAACAAAATAATAATAATAGAGCTCGTTAATATAAATGATAATGATGTTGATAATAACAATAATAATAATAATAATGGAAGAGAAGGAAGAGAGGAAAAAAAGGTAAAGGATAAAGAGAAGGGTAAAGTGAAGAGAAGATGAAATAATAGATACTGGAAAAAACGAAAGGGGACAAGCAATAGATAAAGCAGGGATAGGAGGACGGCAGAGAATAGAGCAGAGGATAGGGCTGCGGGAGACACGGAGGAGGGCATGGGGGAGAGGAGGAGGAAAAAGGAGAAGGAATCCTCAAGGAAAGAAAAGGGAAGAAGGATGGAGGAAGAAGAGGATTCATAAGCGCCCAAAGCCATTTACGGAAGCATGGTGTCAGGTTCACAAAGATAGGGAAGAAGGAAGGTAGAGAGTCAAGAGAAATAGATTTACAAGCACGTAGGTACACACACACACACACACACACACACACACACACACAACACACACACACACACACACACACACACACACACACACACACACACACACTACGTTGGTATGAGTTGCATGTACAAATTCAACAATTCATATAGTGATGTAAAAATGCATAGTTCAAAAACATCGCTAATTTTACTCTCAGAGAAGATCGTCGAGATGGAGGAACGGTTAACTTGTGGTCTAGCAATTTGCGGACCCGCGTTCGAGACTGTTCCATGCCAAGTGTGGAATCACACGTAGGTCCATTTTTGGTTGAGATTCCTATCTTTATTGATTAAATTGTATTCATTTTATCATTTTCTTTCTGCTGGTATGAATAATAAATGAAATTCAACATAAAGAGACAC
>NW_020870860.1:71635-76445 GCF_003789085.1 Penaeus vannamei
ATCATACAACGCCATGTGGATGATGGCGGAGAAAAAGGAATCATTAGCGTTGATATGTTAAAAAAAAAGCTTTTCTCAATCAATTGTCCTTACGTTGTAGTTTTGCCCAAAGTTAGCATCATCTTAGCTTATCCCCCATCTCCTCATCTTCCTCCTTTGTTTCCTCTATTTCCTCTTCTTTCCTTTCAAGTATTTCATGTATTTCTAACGAAAATATAATCAAACCCGGTAAAATACATCTCTTGTATTGTGAAGATATTCGTTCTCATTCATACCTTTCTACATTTGTCAACATGAATACGGTTCATATGTAAATACATACATACATATATATATATATATATATATATATATATATATATATATATATATATATATATATATATATATATATATATATATATATTATATATATATATATATATATAATATATAAAGAGAGAGAGAGAGAGAGAGAGAGAGAGAGAGAGAGAGAGATAAATAGAGGCCCGCCATCAGGGATACTACATGACCAAAATTCGTCTGCTGTTTGGAAAACGCCAAAGATTTGTGACTTAGGAGGTGTAACTGACGTCACGTTTCCACAGCTGCGGTAATTTACGGAAATCTATATTTTGGACTCGGTTGGAGGGGGGGAGGCAATAGGAGGAGGAAAAAATATATCAAAGGCATTAGATTTCCTATTGCCAACTCATACGAAAATGTCCTTCAGAATCTTGTGCGAATAGGCTGTTTCGAATTCGCACAACACTAGTTCGAAGCCTTGTTGACAAAGCTTTCCTCACATTCCTAATGGTTTTTGCTATCTAAATTTAAGGCAAAATTTGACACACATTTTATTTACCTTATCTAGAGAGAGAGAGAGAGATTGAGAGAGAGGGGTGAGGGAGGGAGAGAAGGAGAGATGGAAGGGGAGAGGGAGGGAAGAAAGGAAAGTGGAGAGGATGAGAGATATGGAGGGAAGGAGAGATGGAGAAAATGAGAGGGAGGGAGGGAATAAGAGATGGAGAGGGGGAGAGAAAGAGTAATAGAGAAAGAGACAGGTGAGAGAGGAGCGAGGGAGAAAGACAGCGAGAGGAAAGAGAGGGGAGGAGAGAAAGTAGAACATTATTGCAACTTAATGTCCTGCCGACAGTCCTGCCTTCCTGCAGGCACTCAAAGATATTCCTTTAAAGAAAAAAGAAAAACAGATTATTATTATTGATCATAATCTTCGTTATCTTTATTGGCATTATTATTGTTGTTATCATGATTACGATTATTTTAATTCATATGCTTATTATCCTTATCATTCTTATCACTATCATTATTGCCATAACAATGACAGAAGTAACATTTATTGCTCTCATTATTATTGTTATCGTCATTATAATCATTACTATTACTCTTGTTGTATTTCTATTGTTATCATTATCATTATTGTTATTGAGTAGTATTATCACTATCAATAATACTATCACCATCATAATTGTTATCATTATCATCATCCTTCTTATATCGTGAGTTTAGAATATGTCAGCGATGCATTATCATTTGTATCATTACTTCAGTGTCGCTGTTTCTCTGAGCGTTTTACCTCCCCGCTGTAAATACTCCCGAGAGTTTTAGGATTTACGATGTGACATGTCGTGTTTACAGAAGCCTTATGCTACTGCCTATTGTAATCTATTGTATGTTATCATTATTATCATTTTTTATTATCATATTATTAATATTAATATTATTGTTATTAGTATTATAGTTATATTATTATCATTAGCTTAGTAAGTATGTGTGTGTGTGTGTTAGAAACACAAACCAAGCAAATCAAACAAATACAAAATCACTCTCCAATTCCTTCACACTATTTCACATTGTAAACCCCAGAGAAAAATAGATCGAAGGGTAGGCAAGTAGGCTGAGCGATGCTAACAGAAATTCATGTATAAAAAAGTATTTCTTGTTTCCACCGGGGATTGAACCCGAGTCTGTCGCGTAGGAGGCGACCATGCTAACCACTACACCACGGAAACATATAACATAGTGTTAATTTTACTCCATGTATATTTTAGCTTTCACGAGAATACTTGTATTACACTTCAATATGAAATGCTACATGCGTGTCGTGTGTGTCTGTGTGCGGCCGCGCGCTTTCACCAAGAGTAAAATGTCATATTAAACCTTATTGCATGCCTACAATTGCACTGAATGTGTTCAGTATTAAGAAATTAATATGATGCTACCAACTATGAAAATTTTGTTTGTATGTCTATCTATTTATCTTCCGTTCCATTCCACTACTTTTGTTTCTGCCTCTTTCTCTGGTGTTTACAATACGAAGGAGTATGAAGAAATTAGGTGTGATTTTGGATTTTTTGATTTGCTTGGTTGTTTGTTAGTGTTTGTACGCGTTTTCACGAGTTTATTTTCATATTTTTAATATGAAAAGCAAAGACTGGGAGGAGGAAGAGAGGACGGACTAGTGATCAAGAGAAAGAAATAAAAATCAAGACGGAGTAGGAAAGGTGGAAGGAAGGAAAGAGGCAAAAGAAACAATTTCTGTTTATCTTGCTTAGTGTTATCTTCGTTCCACTTTGCCTTCTTTAGATAAGAAATGCGAATTCACAGGAGAGAAGAATGATCTCTTTTATATACAGTAGCTAATAATTACCAATATACACTTTCATAAAGATACTTACGTGGTTTGCTTAATGAAAACCACGTTAGCCAAGATGCAGACACGTAGTTTACCTTTACCTTTAGGCGATTTATACCTCACTGAAGTTCTTTCAAATTTCCCCGTCATTGGTAGTTGTAATTAACAATTCCTGTATTTAAGAACAAGATTAGTTATGTTATCATTAGTTCCCATCATTATGCAACAATACTCATTATAATTCTTGTCTTCATTGCGTTCTCAATCGTACTGCTGTCATTATTTTTATATTAATGTGTCCATTATGTATTTCAAAAGGGCCTGTCAATATTTTAGTTTACGAGTCTACTTTTATCTATACAAACTTGATGTTCAGTCTTCAGTAACAAGTTATTAATAAATCCCTCTCCACAAGACATGTTATATTTGGCATATATTTTTCTCTCAAGTTCTTATTATGGCTAATATACCTGATGATGAACTATTTTCTCTAATTACTACTGTCAGTTTTTGATCCTTTACACTATAAAATATTACATGCATTGGCAAAGATTATGACTTCAAAATCTTTTCTCTCTCTCGGCTGAGCATAAAAAAAAAAAACGGAGAAAATTTAACAACAAAGGATTCAGTTGATTTACTTCATTATAAGATTAGCAAAGGTATTTAAGACCTATTTCCTTTTCGTGAACTATGTCGTTAATTACCAATTATACGTTTTCTACTGTTTTTTATGACTTTAATTGCTGCTGCCGTAATGATTATCACTGCTGTTATTATCATCATACGATATGATTACTAGGGGTTTAAATCAAAGAAGGGGAAATCTTTCCTGTTCTTCTCTCACTTGGATGTTCTTTCCAAATCATTTAGATGTAAAATTGAAGGGACATATTGAGTAGGATTCACTGGCGTAGATATCTTGACTTTTGTATAATAGATATCAGCACAGTTGTCCAACACTCATCTAATGGATGGTTGTCGAGGAATAGGCATGAGATGAACGAATGCAGTTATATAGAATCTGAGGATATGAAATCAGTGAACGAATGGAAATATATATTTAATAGGTATGTAATGGAGATAAATTGTATTATTTGTGATCGAGGAATATATTAATTATTACTGCTGACTCCTTTAACCACAAATTTCGACAAATAAAAGTAGACTTGCAAACAAGAGTGGAATACTTGTAAATAAACTATATGGCTCATTGGTAATTCCGAAATAGGTATCCTAATGGTAATGTCGATAGAGATCTGTGGAAAGTATTGATGATAACGATAATAGTAACAACAGTGGGCTATTTGATTTTTCTAAGACTGGATATATTTCAGTGCAATGGTAGGTATCTAATAAGGTTTAATATATGACATCTTACTCTTTTTGTGAAAGTACACACACACACACATGTAACATAACATATATATGTGTAATATGAGTTCTCGTGAAAGCTACAATATAATTCTTGTAAAATCAACACATATCATATATGTATCTGTTGTGTAGTGGTTAGCACGGTCGCCTCCTACGCGACAGACTCGGGTTCAATCCCCGACGGATACAAATAAAAAATATTTTTTGTATGAATTTTTGTTTGCATCTCTATCTACTTACCTACCGTTCCATTTATATTTTACTTTTGTTTCTGTCTCTTTCTGCGGTGTTTTCAGGCGAAGGAGTATGAAGGAATTAAGAGTTTTTTTTTTTCTTTTCTTTTTTTTGCGCGTGTTCACGAGTTTGCTGTCATTTTGGTAATAAGAGAAGCAAAGACTGAGAGGAAGGAAGAGGACGAACAAGTGATGAAGACAAAGGAATAAAAACGAAGATGGAGTAGGAAAGGTGGAAGGAAGGAAATGAGGCAAAAGAAGCAAAATTTGTTTTATCCTGCTTAGTGTTATCCACTTTGCTAGAGAGAGAGAGAAGAATGATCTTTTTACCGTAGCTAATAATTATTTATATATTTTGAAAGGTTTATTGTTACTGTAGTTCACAGTGTCATGAAATATATGAGTGCTATTTTGGTCCGCAATTGCATACAAATACAAAGTAGACAAACCAGACAGTACAGCTACCAAGGTGTGAAATACTACTACTGTTGCACTGTGACAGCTGGATCCTGTGCTAATCATATATCTTCTATTTTGAGCGTATGAGATACAATTCTTTACATTT
>NW_020870861.1:0-22500 GCF_003789085.1 Penaeus vannamei
ACAATACGTATGTTGTTTTTTTTTTGTATGAATTTTTGTTTGCATCTCTATCTACTTACCTACCGTTCCATTTATATTTTTACTTTTGTTTCTGTCTCTTTCTCCGTGTTTTCAGTGCGAAGGAGTATGAAGGAATTAAGAGTTTTTTTTTCTGTTAGTGTTTATGCGCGTGTTCACGAGTTTGCTGTCATATTGGTAATAAGAGAAGCAAAGACTGAGAGGAGGAAGAAGAGGACGAACAAGTGATGAAGACAAAGGAATAAAAACGAAGATGGAGTAGGAAAGGTGGAAGGAAGGAAAGAGGCAAAAGAAGCAAAATTTGTTTTATCCTGCTTAGTGTTATCCACTTTGCTTAGAGAGAGAGAGAAGAATGATCTTTTTACCGTAGCTAATAATTATCTATATATTTTGAAAGGTTTAGTTACTGTAGTTCACAGTGTCATGAAAATATGAGTGCTATTTTGGTCCGCAATTGCATACAAATACAAAGTAGACAAACCAGACAGTACAGCTACCAAGGTGTGAAATACTACTACTGTTGCACTGTGACAGCTGGATCCTGTGCTAAGCATATATCTTCTATTTTGAGCCGTATGAGATATAATTCTTTACATTTCATCTTATACTGCGGTTGGGTATAAGCTGTTACTTCAATAGAAAATTATAAGAAATTTATGATAAAAACATCTAACAGGAATTCGAATGTACACCAATGATTGAAATTAATGTTTATCGTTGACATGGAATGTTCTCTGAAACTACTTTTAAGACGATCGTTCATAAGGGTTAAATCTACAAAACGGTTCAAAGATTAAAGCTGATTTCCACTGATGTTCAGAAATAAGAATCTGTACTACTACTCGACATTTTTTGGATAGGCACTAGAGAGAGAGAGAGAGAGAGAGAGAGAGAGAGAGAGAGAGAGAGAGAGAGAGAGAGAGAGAGAGAGAGAGAGAGAGAGAGAGAGAGACGCCAAATAGACAGACGAGGCGAGAAACTTTGGTCATTGATATGAAATTAGTAATATAAACTGTCAGAATACAAAGTTGGTTTACAAACTTTATTTACAATAGTCACCAAATGATTTCTTTTCGATCCACCCATATCTCTCTTATTCTATTTTTTTCTCTCACTTTCCTGCATTGCCCTTGTTATCATATTTGATATACTATCATCCTCCCATTCTTCAGAATGAATGGAATAGATCTAGAGAGAGATATATGGAAAAAAATCAGATTTACTATTATAATTAACATTTTTAGTACTGTCATTATCGTTTTAATCATAGTCGTTATAAGTTATACTGTCATCTCTTTTATAATATGTATACACTATCCCTACCATGATGACAATAACGTTTATTACTGTTTTTCTAAATAGCATCATCATTATCATCGCATCACCATCACATCACCTTCATCATCGTTATAATTATCAATATCGATAATAATATTAATTTGTCATATTATAATCATTATCATGACTGTTGTGATTATAATTATCATTATAATTTTATGTTATTACCTCTTGTAGTTGTACTCTTTTCAGTTTTAGCATTAGTACCTATTTTGTTGTCATAACTATGATTGATTTTATTGATATTACTGTTATAACTATAATTATTGTTATTATTATTTTTATTTTCATCATTATCATTCCTGTTATTATCATGGTAACAGCTGAACATCCCTTAATATTGGACAAATATTGAAATGGCTACTAAACTGTTGCAAAAAGTAGCGAGTTGGGAAGAAATATGTTATGGAAAAATGAAGAAACGGGACTGCATTATAGATATTCATTAGGAATCATCGGTGATAAGTCTTAGATATTTTGACTTTTTGTAAAATGGATATCAGCATATAGTTGTCCAGTGTCCAACATCATCTAATGGATGGTTGTTGAGGTATATGTATATGAACGAATGCAGTTATATAAACTTAGAGAATATGAAACTCAGTGAGATAAATAGTGTATTATGGGGGAACGAATGCAGCTATTTAACCCTAAGAATTGAAATAAAAGTAGAACTTTTGTGATCGATGTAGATATTATATACTGCTGACTCCTCGAAACCCAAATTCGAGAAATGAATGTAGATTCGCAAATGAGTGTGGTAACACCTGTAAATAAACTGTGGGCTTACTGGTATTTTTTAAATACGCATTCTTTTGATAATGCGTATTCATAACAACGATAATGGTAACTTCACTGGGTATGCCAACAATATATATATAAACATGCGTCTATATATGTTTTATGAATTATTCTTTATCGTATGGAAATTTCCCATCAGTATATTGTGTTTTGTGTCTATTCTGCAATTTCCTGCCTTTATATAGACGTCTTTTTTCATTCACAAAACCTGGCGGAGAAACTAACTCCTGGTTCGTAGAAGTGCTGGAAATATGCGTTGCTTCTAGCTTTTAAAATGTCAACTCTTCATTTGGTAAAATTATTTACAACAATATGAGTGAAATATGTCACTTTTCCAAATACATACATCTCTATTTATGGGTCGTATTCACTGCACTGAAAAAGTCCTTTTTCTTGTGCTTTCATTTTCACGTTTCTTCCCTCTCTTCCTTTTTCTCTCTTCCTTTCTGTCTCAGGCGTCGTATTATTCCAACATCCTGAAGGCAGAATCGAAAGAGCTGACTTTTAGGGCTGACAATGACTAAATGATACGCGTCGGATAAGAAGACATTTCACATTTCAAATTCTTTATATTAGCTTCACTCTATCTCTGTAAAAATACGGCCAAACACGCAGGGGAAAAAGGTATATTTATAACAAAGACGGGCTTTTCGTCAACCAAACTGCGAAGGCGACTGTTGATGTCGTGTCCTTTGCGTCACGCGGTCATATTATCTCTGACGATAAATAAATTAGTTGATTGAGAGTTAGATGGCGTTCGTGAGACAGGTGAGATGACGAGAAAAATAAGGAATGGAGTGAAAGCAGCACAAGAGATTTGCAAGATATTTTTTTTCCTAATTCCTAAATTCTGGCGTAAGCCTGATCGTCTACGAATGGTATTTAAATTGCATAATATTGCAAACCTGATTTTTAAAACGCTTAATGTCCTATTTTGAGAATTGTATACCCAATAAAACAAAAATCTAAAAGAAACAAGTAAAACGTCAGGGCAACGGGGTACCTGCGTGAAACCACCTCGTTCACTTGGCATGACGGGAACCGAACGCAGGACCTCCGAGTGAAAGTCACGCGCCTTACCAGTGCACCACCGTTGCTTGTGGAGGATTGAGAATGATGATTGAATATTATGTTAAAGCATATTGAAAATAGTTCCTACTTATTTAAAACATTATTGTTTGATGTTATTGTGTATGCTTTATTTTCCTTTTTTAACCAATGATGAATAATTATTTCTACAAAGAGAAACAATGGTAAGCCGCATCTTACAATCTATAGAGGATGGCGGTTCTAATCACGTAAAATAGAGGTAATCATTTTGCTGATGTCATTGGTTTAATATGCTATCCATTTGCTCGAGAAACTTCTATATTTGTCTTCCATACTCTAATCTTAGAAAAATAGATAAGAAAAATCAATCATTCTGCATCACAGATCCAGAGAAACGGCGATTAATCTGCAGATTCTCTTTCGCTTTATTTGATTTCTTCCTTGTCATTCTTTCTCTCTCCTTCAACATTCCCACTTTCCTCTTTTCATTGTTCAGGTTACGTTTACGCTGAATGGGTATTTTACCCGAATGTTAAACTGCACATTAACAAGAATGTAAAGCACAGAGAACACAACATACTGGTAATAACGATACAACAGCAAAGAAATAACAAGAGACGAGACACCTCATCCACCCTTCCTGTCCCCGCTTAGTCCTTTTTCTATATCGCATTTATTAAATAAGTAAATAGATGTGCAAGGGATGACACAAATAATAGGCGAAATTTACCAATAGGGAATTAAACCCAATTATGGAGAATGTAACCTGCGCAGAGAATATTATTAGGATGCCATCGCATAGCACTTTATTTGCGCATCACAGCTGTCAGTGATCAAGAATCAAATGAAAAAGAAATCTCTTCAAGATAAAGGTATAAAAAAATTGTTGAAACTGTCTCAGATTTGTACGCTGTAAGAGCAGTCTATATTTTCATTTAAACTGCCATCGTTTGTTGTGCATTTGATCTAAACAAATTTCTAATCATAAACTTTCTTCATATGTTTTTTTCTGCTTGTTGACAAAATTCCTAGTTCTGTTGACGATATTAAAAACTATCATCAATGCTGTGAAATTGGTAATATTAACTGACAGCCAATAAAGTTGGTTGAAAAAATTTACAATCCTCACCAAATGATTTCTTCTCGATTCACCTGTATCTCTGATTCTATCTTTTCCTCTCACTTTCCTGCATCACTCTCGATGTATCCCTCTTTCTTTGTTGCTCCCATTGCCATATTTTCTTTTCCCTCCCTTTTCTTATTTCCTTCGTCGCACCAGTGCCGCCTCGTGACAATCGCAGAGAAAATATGCATTGGCACAGTATTTATAATTGCGAATAAAAATGGTGAAGAGGATGATGATAATAACATCATAATCAGAGAAGAGGAAGATGAAAAAAGAAAAAGAAAAGAAAAAGAGGCTAAATGTATGATCACAATAAGAAAAGTGATTATGATGATAACAATAATGAGTAATAATAATGCCAACAGTAATAACAAAAATGTATTATTAATATGATAATAATATGATAAAATTAATGATAATGATAATGATAGAAAATCAAGAAATAGAAAAATTGCTAGATGATGCTAATGGCACAGAAGTACTGGAACTATTAGGGATAAATTGCATGTATTCGCTTCTAAGGAAAACAAAATGCTATGTCTGTATGCATTTACTCGTAAGATTGTGACACCCATGGCATTATCCTTTGTATAATTGGCAAATTAGTATTCATATATTTCAGGTCAAAGAAAAAAACCAACTTGGCGTTAAAAATATTTATTTTATCATTTAACTGAGGGATAGAGACAAATAGATGGATAGATAGAGACAGACACACAGACAGACAGAGAATACATAGTGAGAGAGGGGACAAACACAGAGAGAGAGTGAGAGCAACCAATAAATCAATAAACAGATGGATAAGTATATAAACATAGTTATTAACATACTTTCCTGCTTAGAAAAAAAGCTATAAAAAGGACATGTGACTTGCTAAATAATATCTCTATTCTTTATATTTCAGTTTGTTTCAGTGGCATTACATGCATGTATTTCTTATAGCTATTAAAGAATCGAAATAATGACTGAATTTCGTTTGGTATTAGAGAGGGTTTAACGTCAAGCTATTTTCATTAAACTTTCGTTTTTTTTTTTTTTGTTTGTTTTTTAGTTCAAAATTTATAACATTTTTATAATATATTATCTTAACTTTCAGAAGAAAATATATTATATTTGACTGAAGACTTGATTGCACATGTAATAAAAAATCACAGTAAGGAGAATGACCCAAATGGGAATGTAAATAGTGTAATAATGGTAATCACATTATTAATAGGGATGATAACAATAACACTGATCATATTTTAACATGTTCGTTATTTAATATTTTCAATCTTTTACCAAACAAGGTATTCACCTTTGATTATTTCAGTTGTTGACGCGGCAGATAATTAAAGGTAGTCACCTCTCTCTCTCTCTCTCTCTCTCTCTCTCTTCTCTCTCTCTCTCTCTCTCTCTCTCTCTCTCTCTCTCTCTCTCTCTCTCTCTCTCTCTCTTCTCTCTCTCATAATAAAAATCATAATCGCAATAACAATATAAGGATTATTATAATAAGTGATGATAGTAATGGTAAAAGCTTGGATGATATAAATGATGATAGTAATAATAATAATAACTAATAAGGAGAATGTTAATAATGATAATTATAAATAATAATGATAATGATAATAATAACAAAGATATTGCAAATTGATTATTCGTAATAGTATGAATAACAATAAGAAGAACAACAACAGTAATGTTAATGTCAATATCAATAATATCAATGAATATGATTACATTAATGAAAATGCTAATAATAACAGTAATAATAATAATAATGATAATGATGATGATGATGAAAATGATAATAATGATATTTGTAATAACATATATAGCCATGATAATAATGGTAATGACATTCCTAATAACAATGAGTCTAGATAATAATTATGCAAATAACGAAAGATACCAGCAATAGTGATTCATATATTCTGACGTGTTTTCTTTACAGATTGTGATAACAGTCATCTCAAAACAAATCTTATTTAAGAGAATACCATAGCAGGAAAAGGGAAATTCACATGCAAAAGTAAGCAAATATGAAGATAAACACAGACGGAGAAACAAACAGACTTGTAGACAGACGGCTTGACTTGCGTGTGTGTGAGCCTAGGATTCTTTTTAAAGTTATTTGGTCCTCCATAATGATGAATTGATCACTACTTAATAGTTTGATGGTAGGCAAAAGACTCAGTGATTTAATAATGTTCGTGTTGATCCTTTCATTAATGATGAAAAGGGTTTTTTTATAATATAAATTGTAGACAATATAACTAAAAGTGAAAAAAGAGAAGAGAGAGAAGAGATGAAGAAGAGAGAGAGAGAGAGAGAGAGAGGAGAGAGAGAGGAGAGAGAGAGAGAGAGAGAGAAGAAGAGAGAGAGAGAGGAGAGAGAGGAGAGAGAGAGAATGAGAGAGAGAGGAAGAGGAGAGAGAGAGAGAGGAGAGAGAGAGAGAGAGAGAAAAGCCAGTCTTATTATATTTCATGACTGCAAACTATAAGATGAGAGATACAAAAATAATAATAATAATCGCCTCCATCGGGGATCGAACCCGAGCCTGTCACGTAAGAGGCGACCGTGCTTTCCACTACACCATGGACACAATTTAGTTTAAGAGAAATTTGCATTTAGAGGTTAGCTTCAGGCAATGCCACATCATCAGTCCTTGTGTGTGTGTGCATTTGTCTCTGCTTACATATCTATCTTTGTCCGTATATAAATCTCTCTGTCTCTCTCTCCCTGTATTTATCTCTCCTTCTCTTCTTATATCTATCCGGTGCATAAAAAGACAGATAGATAGATGGTTTTATAGATAGACGGGAAGAAAGATTGATAAACAGATAAACAAACAGATGAATAAATTGACAGATATATGAATATACATAGATAAACAGATAGATAGATAGAAAGATGAATAGACAGATAAACAGATATACAGAAATGTTGATAGATAAATTAGATATATATAAGGTATAGATAGAAATAGATATAGATAGATGAATAGGACATAGAGATAGAAAAATAGATAGACAGATTGATAGCCAGACATCTAGATAGAGATAGATAAATTAACAAATAGATAGAAAGAGATATCAAATAGATAGAAAGAGCCTATCCATCATGTGTGTTTGCAGCCGCAGCCCAGTTTACTTTCAGAAGAGAAAGGCATAAAAGTGAGAGAAAGACGGAAACGGAGATGATAGATGCAAAGGAAGTGAAAGATAAGGAAACAGAAAGACGCGAAGGATAAGGACGAAAATGGCAATAACGCCAATAATCACAATAACAGTGGTAAGGGCGATCAGAGAAATGAGGCAAATAAACACAATGGTAATAAAGATCAGGAATAGCACTTCTAAAAATGGGAATTGGAGTAAATGTGACTATCAACACCAGCAATTGTGATGACAGTATTAGCGATGATCTAAGTTGTGAGCCGCATCACCTTCGCATGCCCTTGAAATCGCTATCTTTATCTACTACATAACGATATTCTTTCGTGTGTGTTATTCGTTACTATATTGTATCTTTTCTATTGCATATCGCAACTTTTGACATTTTTTTCACTTTTCTTCGTCCTTCTTTCTGTTTTGCTGGCGCACTTTTCTGCATTTATTTATTTCGCAATTTTGTTCTTTCCCACTGTTTTTAATTTGCATTCTTATCGCACCTTCTACTTTCACTTTTTTTCTTATTTCTTTATATTTTACTTACTTCCCTTTATTTTTCAGTTTTGTTTGCTCAGTTTCTGTATTTATTTAATTTGTAATGTTTCAAGCTTTCGCATATTTATCGCATTTTGACGCATTTTCTGATTTCACTTTTCTAATTATGGGATCGTCTTAATTTAGATCGTTGGTTCCTTTTTTTCTTTCAGAGACCCCAGTCATGCCCCTCCAGACATGACCTCGACCCAAATTTGTTCTACAATGGATAGGCTTAGAGTAAATTATCATGTTAGGCGTGTGTGTGTATGTCTATGGTGTCTGTGTGTGTCTATGTGTGCGCGTGTGCCTGTGGTATGTCTATGTGTTGTAACAGATGGGGTAGGTATTGGTGTGTGTGTGTTGTGTGTGTCTGTGTGTATGAGGGTGTGGTGGTGTAGGTGGTGGTGCGTGCGGTGAGGTGTATTGTGGTGTTATGTGTGTGTGTTGTAGATGATAGCGTATCGATGATGGTTATATGACGATGATGATGGTGGATGATAGTGGGTGGTGATGGTAATAAGCACAAGCATGATAAAGATAAGAAAATATTATCTAAGATTGCCGGCCTGATTTTTAAACGGAAAAATAATTGACACGTCTTGATTTAGATCGGTGGATCCATTTTTTTTTTTTTTTTTTTTCAGAGACCCCGATCATGCGCCTCCAGACATGACCTCGGCCCCAGTCTGTTCTTGCAGTGTGTAGCAATGGTAGCGAGTTATCATATTATCAAATTCATTTTTCACTCAATAAAACAGAAAACAATTCGATAAACAAAAATCTACAATTACAATTAGATTTCATTTTAGTTCGAGTTTCGTGAGAATTCAGATTTTCTTTTCCTTTTTTGTTCGACTGCATTTCAAAATTTCTTATGTAACAAGGAAGCCAAAGTCAGCCATCGGCTCTTAATCAGGTGTGTTGATCACGTGAGGCAAGGTGAGGGCGAGAAGAGAAGAGACTAGGAAAAGAGAGAAGGAGAGGCAAGGAAAATCAATGAGACAAAAAGCAAGTGATAAACATACATTGCTGGAAAACACCTGGACTCGAGAACTGAATTACGCGAGATATTTGAGGTCTTGGCGACCCCAGAAAAGACTTGGTGACTCCAGGGTTGGGAAGATTTAGATCACGAGCACAGAAGATTCCCCCGTCAGTTGAAAGTCACTTCGTTTATCGCAATTCCTACGTCGGGAGAAGGTGGCTGACGAGCCATCTGATTGCAGACCAAGTTCTCTACTCGACTGCTGTCTCAAGCAATAATCATCGCAAATATTTCTCCAAAATAAACTATTTTACCGAAAGCTAAACAATGCAGAATGAGGACTTGTTTTGACGACCTAACATTGCAACAGGAAAAATATGGTAAAATTTTTTGATTGACAGCATATAGAAAATGAATTTGATTGACATCATGAGTGCACATTGCCCACACGTATACACATGCAAAAACAAATACATACCCACAACTAAATACGGACTGCAACCGGGACGGCTTGTTTATTATTATTTTTTCCTTGTACTATTTATACTTTTATACTTTCGTATTTGTTTACGTCATATTTATTTTCGTCTTACCTTTTAATATATAGTATTTTTTTTCTTATTTCATAACGTAAATTCATTTATTTTCGAACCTTTCGCAAATTATTGTATTTTGACGCATTATCTACTTCATTACTTTTTTCTCACTTTCATTTTTCGTGTTGAATTTCTTATCGCGAAGATATGTGCTCTCTGAGTACTTCAGGTTGTAGTCCATATTCTATCCTCGACAGTTGTTTCAGACAATAATCCTCGCAAATATTTCTCGCATCTCATCATGCCTTGCACCTAACCCACACGCACACACACAAACAAATCGCATTTTTAGACGCCTTTTTCGCTCTTTATTAAATTTTTAATCTCGCACCGTTTTCTTAATTCGCATTTTTATCACAGTTTTGACGCATTTCCACTTTCGCTTTCTCTTATTTTCACGTTTCTTTCGCATTTTGACGCATATTCTACTCTAATTTTTTCTCACTCGAATTTATTTTCTAATTATTGTGACGTTTGTTTTCATTTTTCTTATTCGAATTTTTATCGCACTTTTGACGCATTTTCTACTTTCACTTTTTGTCATTTTCACACTTATTTTATTTTTCTACTTAATGTTTTGTTTCGCTTCAATATTTTTTGTTTCTTCGCTTATTTCCTTTACCTTTCCTGTTCGATTTTACATTCCACACACAAATTCATAGACATATTTACACATACAAGAATGGAGATAGAATTTTAGAATTTCAGGGACATATTAATGTCCACATATGCAATTACATTGGAATATACGTATATTTTACATAGAAATGTCTTCTTTTGACGTCCTACACTGAAATGAAAAAAAGGTAATTATTATAAACAGTATGAGTTGCACATGGCCCACACGTACACACATAAGTACAAACATAAAAACACATACAATTATGGAAAAACTGATTGCAACCGGCGGGCGTCTTTATTTTTTTTTTTTTTTTTATGCCCGGGGCTTTTCATGTCTTTCAGCCCCGGGCGAGGTTGCAACCAGAGGGAGCAGTTTTGGCTCCCTTTTGCAGATTCGAACTCGCGATCGCGGGTTTCGAATCTGGCGCCCTTACCCTCTCGGCCACGGTGTCGAGGGGCAACAGGAAGTGGGTTGTGGAGAAGGTTTTATCCAACATTTGTGTGTGTTCGTTTGTGTGCGTGAGTGCATGCGTATTCGTGTGTGGGTGTGTGTATCTGTTTGTGCGCTTACGTGATACTGATCATGGTAATATAACGATGACAGTTCGATAATGATGATAAACTTTACCCACTCGGCTACGGTGGCGAGGGGCAAGAGGAAAGTTTTGGGAGAGGTCTCAATGTGGTGTGTGAGTGTGTGTGTGTGTGTGTGTGTGTGTGTGTGTGTGTGTCTGATGTGTGTGTGTGTGTGTGTGTGTGTGTGTGTGTGTGTGTGTGTGAAGCTTTCACCATAAGTAAAATGTCATATTAAGCTTTATTGCATGCGAGGGATTCCGTGAATCATACTTGCATTGAGAGAGAGAGAGGAGATTGAGAAGAGGAGAGGGAGAAGAGAGAAAAAGAGAGATTATTGTTTTCAGTCACGTATGCATAATCTGTATTAATGTTGATTTGATTACTCATATTATTATGGTAAGAACACAATTATATTTCTAAAATCTTTGTTATATTTCTTTTTATTATTTTCATAATTGTTGTGTTATTATGATAAATCCTCTTCTTATTATTATCATCGTTATAATCAACATTATCCTTCTTCTTATCAGTAACAAAAAGCATTATTTATTGTTTATACTCGTTCTTACATTCGTTCATTGTTTCCTACTTTTATAATCCTTTTTTAGAATGTTATTATTTGCAGTTATCATTACCATTATCATTATCATTATTCTTTTATAGTTATACTTATTATCATCATTATCATTGTTAATAGATACTATCTATTATTATTATCATTGTTAATAGTATTACTATCATTATTATTATCATTGTTGTTTGATCATTATTATTATCCTTATTGATAATGAAAATAACAGTTATCATTATCAACTTTATTATGTAAAGTCATCTTTTGAATAAACTAGTGTGTTATGAATTAAACTAGTGTNCCAGCGTGCCAACTGGGACTTTCTCCGTAAAACGATTCCTCTCCACGGCAGGGACCGGGAGATCGGGAGGCCCACCGGGACGGCACGGAAGTGGAAAGTAGTCACGGGGCAGGCAGACGCTGTTCTTTTTTTGTTTCTGGATTTCTTTCAGGTCGACACTTGGGGATTGATGTACCGTTAACTTATGATAAAATTGAAGAGAGATAAACTAGTCCTTTTAGCTGGGTTGTGGCGATAGAGGAATGTGGCGGAGGGTTATAGCTCTCTTTCTATCCGGGCAGCGCCTTTTCACCTGCTCACTGACTGCTGCCTATGCCTTTGGCCATCGGTCTTCATAGACCGACTGCTACTGGTCCATGGCTACATGAAGTAAGACGATGCCCTTCGCAAGATGATGCTACAAAATCCATTAATATTAAATGGTGTTTAATAGCCCAAACGCGGGGTATGATGCAAAACAAACAGCAGATCAAGACGCACAAACAGCGATCGTCAGCTCGTCAATGTCGTGCAGGGGTCCACGAGCGCCGTCTCTCTTCTGTCTCCTACTTTTCTTCATCTCTCTCTCTCTCCTCGGTCTTCTCTCTCGTGCTGAGTCTCTCAGTCTGCGTAGCTCTCTTCGTCATCTGCATCTCATCGCTCCTCTCAGTTCATCGCTTCATGCTTACTCTGCTCTCGGGTGCTTCCTCCCTTTAATCATGGGTCATTTAGTTCGACTCCCCGATGTGCTATCTAAGAACCCATTTTCTGGTTTAATTTGGGAGAAATAGTATATAAAAGAAGGATTGATCAGGGGAGCACTTTCATTGTCAGAAGTTGCAGAGCACAAGTAGGCAGATACGGATGGTTGCTGAACGAAAAAGACGGGTTTCGAGTATTTCGCTTCTAATGAACATCTATTGACTGCAAATATGACTGATATTCTTAGAAGCAAAGATGAGCAGCTCTTCCTTAAAATCTTTCCAAACTTTGTTTTGCATAACGAATATTTTTTGTTTATCGTTCACTTCCATGATAAAGGAATGGTAGTGTGAACGAAATAAATCTGAAATAAAAATCGTTTAAAATCTACCTTATGTCTAATTGTCTTTTCATGTAATACATATATTTTGTCGACAATGGCGTGACCCTGACAATCACATGATGATGAGAGGAATATCACAAAAACTGGTGAAAACGCGCATAAACACTAACAAACAACCAGACAAATATAAAAGATGCAAAATCCCACGCTCCAATTCCTTCATACTCCTTCACATTATATTAAACACGCAAAAAGGAAACACACAAACAAAAGGCAGATACGGATGGCAGGAAAGGAAAGTAGACAGAGAGATGCAAACAGAAATCCATGCATAAACAATCTCTTTCTCTCTAATCTCAACTAAGCATTAAGATGAAGAGAAATTCTAGGAAAAAATATATGAAAATACTTGCACCTCTGTTTTTTTCCCATATATCTTGTTTGGCATACCACACTGAATTACCATTGTCGTTGTTTATCAATACTCACCACAGACTTCCTAATGCCCAATATCATTATAATGCATATTTCTAAAAACACCAGTAAGCCATAGAATTTATTTACAGGTGTTACCACTCTCGTTTGCGATTTATTTGTCGAAAATTGGGGTTCGAGGAGTCAACAATAATATATTCTTAAGGTTATAAAGCTGCATGCGTTCCCCCTTAAATGTTGTTAATAAATCCACCAAATACACTATTCATCTCACCGAGTTTCATATTCCATCATGAGTTTATACAACTGGCATTCGTTCACGGCTACCCATTCTCGACAACTCATTCCGTCAGATGATGTTGGAAACTGGCCAACAATCTGTTGAAACATCGCTATTTTACAAAATTCAAAATATTTAAGAGTTATCACCGATCATTCCTGCTGAATATGTAAAATGCAGTCCCGTTTCTTCAATTTTTCTTTACATGGCATTTTCTCTCCAACTCGCTAGCTTTTTTGGCAGCATTTAGCGGGCCATTTCTTCAATGTTTCTCCCACCATTAAGGGGATGTTCGCGCAGGTTTAACCGGCACATGATAAGGAAGAAAGATATGATAAGAATGCGGATTCAAAAATGATTATTAGTCATAATAATAAAAATAATAGTTATAGCAGTAATAAACGGATTAATAGAAATAAATCATGAGATAGGATATCTAAACGATGCTAATGCTGAAAAACTTACGAGTACAATCTACAAGAAGGTAATAATCTTAATAATGATAATGGGAATAACATTGTAATGACACTGAACAAGGTGTATGAGGTGATGAATAATGACAGTAATTATGAAGTCCTAAGTTGTAATCAGTAAATCAACAATGATAAGTGATGATATATGTGCCAAAGGTCCAGTAGTACAGCAAGGTAATCTGTCTACTCACCTCAATCGATAGTCTTAGTTCATTAACTAATAAACATCACATACCACTCGGGGTAAAATTATAATTAAATAGTAGTTTACACAAGCGCTATAGATCGATAATTATAACGATGATGAAGATGGTGCATGGGATCGAGCGGATGATAAAATGAGATAATACTCAGCGAACAACCAGGTAAACTAAAAGGTTATTGTCATCCCGGGAGGGATAGTGTATACTAAATGGAGAAAAAGCAGATATAACAATATTACTTACATAACGACTATTGATTAAAAGATATAGATCAAACCCAGTACTTAACGAGCTTACATGATGATGCTCAACTCTCTGAATATTTTCCACTCTTCTCATCAATAATCTGGTCCCTCCCATTCATAATAGACTGCTTATGTATGGGGTATGATACACACTCATGTGATAGTAAGGGTAATGCGCCACAGGAAAGGTTGTAGAGACGAAAATAAGAATAAAAAGAGGAGGTATAGGGTTGGATTGAAGAGATCATTTGGTGACGACTGTAAATATAAGTTTGTAGACCACTTCCGTAGGCTGACAGGCGTAATATTGCTAAATTCTCATCTCATGACCAACGGTTCTCTCGCCATCGTCTGTATGGCGTCTCTCTCTTTCCTTCCCTGCTCATCAGTACTCCCTCTCCGGTCTCCCCCCCATACCCCACCCCTCTCTCTCTCCCTCCTGCCCTCCCGCTCCCTCTAATCTCTCACCACTCCTTCACTCTCCCCTCCTCTCTCTCCCCTGCCCTCACCTCTCACCTCTCTCTCTCTCGCGTCTCTCTCTCTCTCCCTCCTCCTCTTCTCTCTCTTCGCTCGTCTCTCTCACCCTCCTGCCTTCTCCCTCTCTCTCTCACAGCCTCGTCCTCTGCTAGTATCCCTCGTCTCTCTCACTCATCGCCTCCCTTCTCTCTCTCTCTCGTCTCTCTACGCCTCCTCCATCTACCGTCTCCCTCTCATCTTTGATCGCTGCTTCCTTCTCATCCCTGCCCACCCTCCTCCCTCTGCGAGTCTTCTCTCCCTCCTCTGACCCGTCACCTCACTCTCCTCGTAGATCCCAACCCCTCCTTTCCCACTCTCTCACTCTCCCGTCTCATCTCAGTCCACAACCAGGCCTAAGACCGTCAACCATCTTCACACCTCTCAGAATCCCACAATCCGTCCCTCCCTCTCCTCTCGTCTCTCACCCTCCAGATTAGGATTTCCCATCCCTATACCCATCTCTAATCTCTCACTCCAAGCCCTCCGCGTCTGGATCGCTCTCTCAGATCTCTCGAGTACTCCAGTCGTCCTTCCTGCTGTCTCTTCGGTTATATCTCCACTCGGATCCCTCCGTCCCCGAATTTCCCCCGTCGCACCTCTGCTCTCGCATTCACGTACTCACGCAGTATCCTCGCTCTCTCTCCACCTCCCTACCGCCTCCACTCCATCAGTCTCTATCAACTCTTATCTCCTTCCTTTCCCTCCCTGTTCTCTCGCTCTCTTCTCTCCCCTCCCTCTCCCTCTCTCTCGCTCACTCTCTCTTCCCCCCCCCCCGTCTCTTCTGGACAAGGTTTAGTTTTGAAATATGCACTACCAAAATATCAAAGACTCCCTGATTGTACAGTTGAGATTAACAACAAAAAGAGCTTGGGCATGCACAGTCAGAACGTGATGTTATTAACACGCCACACTGAGCAGCTATGTCACTAATCATCTGCCAACTAAATTCAAGAATATATCAATGGCAGGAGGTGTCTGCTCTCATTGCAGTATCTGTAGATTATGTAGAACCGGGAAGAGCGAATCATGGAAAAACGAGAGAGGACAACCCTCCACAGCTGAACCCCCTCCTGCGTTCATTGCCTGTGGCATTACATGTGAAGTGGTCAACGACTCAAGTCCCTCCTTGTTGGCAGCAGACACATGAGTCCAATCATCTAGATGTGAACTCACCCTTTGCCGTTGGCAGACATTCACCTGCATCGCTCAGCCATGATATGAAATATTTCCCGCGCGTCCCCCACCTTGCCAGTGCCTTTCCTCTCCCTCGGCGCGGAACCACTGGCTGTGTCGGTGAGCCGATTCCTGAGAGAAAATAGCGGTGCTGGGATTGGGCTCACGAGCGGAGGCGGTGCTGAGGGAATCACTGGAACATCCATCTGGGACCCTCGCCGTAGATACAGCTCGAAGTAGAAGATTTGTGTTTAAAGTCAGGACAGAATCTATGTGCAATTGCAAGCATTGATATGAAGTTACCAGTATTTCTATCTCCTTTTAATGACTTCCCCAAACATCAGCCTTTCCCCAAAATGTCGAGTAGTAATATGGATTCTTATTTCTGAACACCAGTGTAAATCAGCTTTAAACTTTTGTAGATTTAATACTACGATCGTCTTGAAAGTAGTTTTAGTTAACATTCCATGCCAACGATCAACAATAAATTCGCAGTCATTGATGTACATTCGAATTCCTGTTAGATGAAATCATGTTTTTATCATAGATTTCTTATAATTTTCTATTGAAGTAACAGTTTATACCCACCCGAAAAAATATATATCATTATACAACTATGTCGCTATGAAATTAGATACTTTCTTAGTAGTGTATGTTTAAAAGAATACTCATTTTATTAATCTTCGAATGGATGATGTAATATATCAAATTGTCAATATAAGCAATATATAACTGAAAAAATAGCTTCATGGGAAGAGAGAATAAAATGAAATGTGGACAAGAAATCTTATAAGGTGAATTACAACTCATCTCATATGGTACAGACAGAAAATGAAATGAAATGAAAACAAGAATTACATATCATACGGACCAAATAAAAGATATATGGTTAGCAGAGGATCCACCTGGCATAATTCAACAGTGACAGAGAAATAGTATTTACACCTTGGTAGCTATGCTGCCTGGTTGGTCTATACTTTGTGGTTTTATTACATTACGGATTGAAGGAACATTCATATATTTCACGACACTCTTCAGCACTAGTTCGTCCTCTTCTTCCTCCTCCCAGTTTTTCTTCTCATATTACTTCTGAAATCGCGCATAAACACTAACAAACAACCGAGCAAATTAAAGAATCCAAAATCACACCTAATTTCTTCATACTCTTTCGTATTGTAAACACCGGAGAAAGAGACAGAAACAAAAGTTGAAATATATCTGGAACGGAAGGTAAATAGAGATACAACTAAAAATTCATGCATAAAGATGTAAGGCTTGGTGTCCGTCGGGGATCGAACCCGAGTCTGTCGCGTAGGAGGCGACCGTGCTAACCACTACACCACAGAAACAAGTATAATAGCTGCTGATTTTACTAGAATTATATTATAGCTTATATTATACATATATGATATATTACATACGTGTGTGTGTGTGTGTGTGTGTGTGTGTGTGTGTGTGTGTGTGTGTGTGTGTGTGTGTGTGTGTGTGTGTGTGTGCTTTCACTTAAAGAGTAAGATGTATTAAACATTATTGTATGCCTACCATTCCACTAAAATATATCCGGTCGTAGAAGAATCGAATGGTTACCAACCTCTTTTAAATACCTCTTTTCGGTAATTTTCTATATTACGTTCGTATAACCGATATCGACGATTTTGGTATCGTTGGATTCCTCTCACTCTCCACATTGCAAATATATAGTTTTTTATTGCGCGGAAACCCCCCGTTAGCGACAAACTTGGCCCCGATAGCAGGGGAGGGCATGAAAGGTTCCAGGGAAAATGCGGGGTTAAATAGCACTAATAATATAACGCACTGTGAAAATAACCATGGTTATTCAACATCTTTATTAATTAACTCAGGAAATGTCATAAAATAGTATAAGGAATAAGAAGTCATTTGTTTGTTTAATGTTTACAGATATGCTAGTCTTGCAGTTTTTTATAATTTTCTATTGATTTGTTCTTAATATTTCTATCTCATACTGTATTAATATTATTTGATATTTGTATGATTCATTTACTTTATTTGTGTACAACTTTTTATTTCCAAAACTGTGAAGATTGATTTTCTTACAGCTTTTCTCACAATCACGTGCACGCTCACGCGTACGTGCATGCTGTCATCTTGCAAGTTGGATACACTGCTCATACCTACCAGCTTGTGAACATGACAATAAAGGTTTAACTGACTGCTAGTGTTTTACTGGAGGCAGTACAACATGTGTGACGATAGATATTACAAGGTAGAAATAATCGTATCAGATTTTATTTTCGTTGACTGGCTACTCATCAGCAATTGAAAGTACCAGCATAGAGAGCATTTAGAAAGAACAAAGAAAATTACAAGCTCCTACAGCAATGAGTTTTCCATTTAAAGTATTCTTAGTGTTCCAGTGATAAGAAAGATTCACCCTTACCGATATATCGCGTAGAATTTAGCCGTCAGGTATTTTGTTTTGAATATAGGATTAACAACAATCAGTGTTGGGGAAGAAAATAGAGTATCTGTCTTGTTGTGTAGCGGATTTGCTTGTCTCGTGAGGCACAAATTGCACAGTTAATTAGGTTATCTATTTATGTTGTAATTTACCGTACTGTGCAAAGTCTTGGGGGATATGAGAGCTGTGTACAAGTAAAATAAATTCGTATTTCATATCACTGGTGTATAATACTGATATGTCAAGTATGTTTTAAGTTATATCTGTAGTGTTTAGCCAGACTAAATCGTTTAGAACCACTGTATTATAATACTATGGTTTTTTTTTATCTTCACAACACATGAGAAGCACTTTGGAATAGACTTAAATATTGCAACCAAACCTAGTACAACAAAAGCATTTAAAAAAAAGAAAAAGGGTTAACGTAAAGGAATTAGCTGTAAATGACGTGAAAATATATACTGACTCAACTGGGTACATTTCCGTGCAATATTGGTAACCTGAAACCAACTCATTTCGTTTCGTCTTTTTCATACACAAAGAAGACAAACTGTATGAAGAAATTCAGAACAAAATCAGTGTTATTAGGATACAGTTCCTTAATCATTGCTGTTATTAGTTGGATGAATAGTTGCTTCGAACCCGTCCTTCGAGTTTGTCGGCAAGAACTCGCCTCTTAAAAACTCGCGACCGATTGTTCGCATATAATTTGGGGAAAGTTTCGGGAGGGATAGACTGCTCGATAGATTTCACTATATATATATATATATATATATATATATATATATATATATATATATATATATATATATATATATTATATATATGTGTGTGTGTGTGTGTGTGTGTGTGTGTGTGTGTGTGTGTGTGTGTGTGTGTGTGTGTGTGTGTGTGTGTGTGTCATTTCTATCTATCCGTCTGTCTATCTGTCTATCTCTCTATCGATCTATCTATACACACACATGTATGTTTATACATAGCACTATCTACTTCTGCGCAATTTGAAATTAGTTGCCTCCTACAACCCGAAAGTAAATTAGCATCATTGAAATAAATTAAGGTAAGGCAAATAAAAACTCCTCATCAAGAGAAATGTCGCGATTCAGAGAACAAAAATCTACAGTCTATTATTCATTTTCATTCATCTGTTATTGCATCTATTATTTATTTATTCATTTATTTATTCATCTATTATTTATTTGTTTATTCATCTATTATTTATTTATTTATTCATCTATTATTTATTTATTCATCTATTATTTATTTATTTATTCATCTATTATTTATTTATTATTCATGTTTATTCATCTATTATTCATTTATTTATTATTATATTCATATTATTTATTATTTTATTCATTATTTTTATTTTTTATTCATCTATTATTCATCTATTATTTTTTATTATTCATCTATTTTTATTTTTATCTATATTTATTTATTCATCTATTTCATTCATTATTATTTTTATTCATCTTATCTATTATTTTATTCATATGTATTTATTCATCTATTATTCATCTATTTATTATTATATATATTTATTTACTGAAAATGGCTGCGTCTGACACCATCTTTCCCGAATTACACAGCGAATTTTCATAAATACTGACGCAGAAATAAGGGCGTGTAGGTCTATATATCTGATAGATAGATATTTAACTATCTATTTGCCAGGTTGATATGCATGTCTAGACTGATGAATATGCAGTTATTTCTTTCTTTATGCATGTCAAGTGTACGAATATTCTTTGGGTTGGGCCTCGCGCAATTCTAACGAGCCGGCAGTTTGAGGTTAATTTAACTTGGAAATTATAACTGTGACAATATCTGCGTGTCTGGTGTTATTTATTTATTTATTTATCTGTTATTTATTTAGTTTATTTATTTGTTTATTTATTTATTATTTATTATTTATTATTATTTATTTATTTATTCATCTATTATTTATTTGTTTATTCATCTATTATTTATTTATTTATTCATCTATTATTTATTTATTTATTCAATATTATTCATTTATTTATTCATATTTTTTATTTATTCATCTATTTTTTATTGACTGGCTACTCATCAGCAATTGAAAGTACCAGCATAGAGAGCATTTAGAAAGAACAAAGAAAATTACAATTCTATCAACTCATTAAAGTGTTAAACTGGAATAACAAGAGATTATACGTAGGAGAGAAATAGAGGAGAGAGAAAAGTGAGAAGAAATGAGAGAATGACCGAAAATCTTGCCAATATTCGCATGTTTTCCACCGGTCACTTGTCTGTCTCCCTCTTTCGTCAGTCCACCTGCTTGGTTAAATCTACGAAAGGTCAGAGCCAGAGAAAAGTCATACATACAGACATGCCAAAACTGACACAAAAGTGCATCTGTCTGTGTATGTGGTAGATATGTATTTATCCATGTGATAAATCTGAATTTATTTATTTATCGATATAAGTGATAGACATTTATATCTGTCTAATAGAATTGTATTCATCTATCCAACTGTCGAATATATATTTTTTATCTGTCTATCTGTCTAATAGATATGCAGCCATCTATCTGTTTAATATATATGTATTTATCTATCGATCTATCTGTGTACTATATATGCATTCATTTGTCATCTGTCTAATAGATATCATTTATCTATCTTTCAATATATATATGCATTTATATATCTATCTGTATAATAGATTTGTACTCATCTATCTGTCTATCTAATAGATATGCATTTATCTATTTGCCTGATAGATATCCATATATATATCCCTGTGATAGATAAACTTGACTAGTCTGAATATCTCTGTATAAACATGTATGAATATTCACAGGGTCAGATGTCGCGCAGTTAAGGAAACCGGTTAATAATTTCCGGCTGGCATCGATCTTGGGTCAGGGCGCCTAAGGTGGTTTAAGGTCAAGAATAAGAATAAGAAAAAATACGCTAATAATGATAAGTGTGTTTTCTCCTAAGCCGATGGCATCTCGGAGGGGGAGGGGGGGGGGCATATGTTTTCTTAGGGTCCTGTCACACTAGCACTTTCCGTCAAATTTTTATTTTATTTAACATAAATACAAACATTCTCGATTATAGCTCTTGATTTGACTTTGCTTGGCTGAAAAAAGTTGACGGAAAGGTTTTCAGACGGAAACGATCATCATCGTCTGACTGGAAATCGACAATTCGCTCAAAAATGGACAAAATTTCAGAAAATTTTTAAAAATATTGACGGTAAAAGTGCCAGCACCTTTAGTGGTGTTGAATCCGAAGGAAAAAAGAGGCTGGAATTCCTCTCACTGAGATGGAATGATTCTTACAACTTCCGCCAAGGAGGTTGTGTTTTTTGGTAGCGTTGGTTGGTTAGTTTGTCGGTTGGTTAGCGGGATGAATTGAAAAGTTATGAACAGTTTTTATTTTATTTATCTATTTTTAATTTTTTTTTTTTTCAGAGGAGTACCTTAGCCTAACTCTGATGCCTGTTTTTTTATGATTCCATCAGTTATTCCTATTTCCTTGACAATAGGGGTATTATTGTTATTATCAATTACCTTAATTACCTTCGCCAAGGAGGTTGTGTTTACGAATGTCACCAGTGTTGGCTGCGTGAGAAAGAGACGATTTTAATGCAATTCTTCAAGTGTGAATAGTTTCATTGCGTCGGTGACCCTGTTGCCTTGGCGGAGGTATGCGCTCTCTGAGTATTTCTCGTTATTATCACTACTGTCATCATTTTTATTCTTCCTATTCGTTTCACTCTAATACATACACTTTTTTCATGTGTCGATTTATTATTATTATTATTATTATTATTATTATTTATTATTATTATTATTATTATTATTATCATTATTATTATTATCATTATTATTAATTATCATTATTTATCATTATTATTATTATTATTATTTTTATTATCATTATTATTATTTATTATTATTATATTATATTATTATTATCATATATTATTATTTTATTATTATTATCATTATTATATTGTTATTATTATTATTATTATCATAATTATTATTATTATTATTATTATT
>NW_020870861.1:25000-35000 GCF_003789085.1 Penaeus vannamei
GTTACTTGAACAGAAAATTATGTGGAATTAATGATAGTTTTTTTTTTTTTTTTTTTTTTTTTTTTTTTTTTTTTTTTGTCTTACAGGAATAATTATGAAATTTAGTGTTAATCGTTGACACGGAATGTTAACTACTTTAGGGGTGATTGTAATAAAAGCATCAGAGATTAAAACTGTAAAACTGTACTAAAGGAGCCTCTGATAAGATCCCTGAGAGAGAGAGAGAGAGAGAGAGAGAGAGAGAGAGAGAGAGAGAGAGAGAGAGAGAGAGAGAGAGAGAGAGAGAGAGAGAGAGAGAGAGAGAGAGAGAGAGAGGCAGAGAGAGAGAATACTGTGAGTGTTAATGAAATTTTAATAATTAGGCTTAGTATCCCCAGCCTGGAAAGAAAGAAAGAAAAAATCCGACTACAAACAAGGAAACCAATTTTTAACATTCTAATTCAAGTTAAAATCATGATTATATATTTGCGAAAATAGCGATGTGATTAACCTAAACATCTGTTGCCTCATCATATGAATTGTGAACTTGTACATGTGTTTGTCAGTCTTACGTATTTTGACGCCAGTATGCCTATTTTTATTTATTTTTATTTATTTATTATGCCTATTCAATGAATTATCACATTTTTTAGGGAAAGGGAGAGAGAGAAAGAAATGGAGAGAGAACAAGTACTGTGACAGACACCTACACACCGTGAAGCGGTCGCATCTGTCCTGTGCCCCCCATGAATCCCTCACCCACACCGTGAAGCGGTCGCATGTGTCCTGTGCCCCCATGAATCCATCAATCACCCACACCGTGAAGCGGTCGCATGTGTGCCCCCATGAATCCATCAATCACCCACACCGTGAAGCGGTCGCATGTGTCCCCCCATGAATCCATCAATGTGAAGCGGTCGCATGTGCCCCCCATGAATCCATCAATCACCCACACCGTGAAGCGGTCGCATGTGCCCCCCATGAATCCCATCAATCACCCACACCGTGAAGCGGTCGCATGTGCCCCCCATGAATCCCATCAATCACCCACACCGTGAAGCGGTCGCATGTGCCCCCCATGAATCCATCAATCACCCACACCGTGAAGCGGTCGCATGTGCCCCCATGAATCCCATCAATCACCCACACCGTGAAGTCGCATGTGCCCCCCATGAATCCATCATCACCCACACCGTGAAGCGGTCGCATGTGCCCCCCATGAATCCCATCAATCACCCACACCGTGAAGCGGTCGCATGTGCCCCCCATGAATCCCATCATCACCCACACCGTGAAGCGGTCCCCCCCCATGAATCCCATCAATCACCCACACCGTGAAGCGGTCGCTGTGCCCCCCATGAATCCCATCAATCACCCACACCGTGAAGCGGTCGCATGTGTCCCATCATGCGGTCGCCCCCATGAATCCCATCAATCACCCAACCGTGAAGCGTCGCATGTGTGGTGAATCTGTGCCCCCATGAATCCCATCAATCACCCACACCGTGAAGCGGTCGCATGTGCCCCCATGAATCCCATCAATCACCACACCGTGAAGCGGTTGTGCCCCCCATGAATCCCATCAATCACCCACACCGTGAAGCGGTCGCATGTGCCCCCATGAATCCCATCAATCACCCACACCGTGAAGCGGTCGCATGTCCCCCATGAATCCCATCAATCACCCACACCGTGAAGCGGTCGCATGTGTCCCCCCCATGAATCCCATCAATCACCCACACCGTGAAGCGGTCGCATGTGTCCCCCATGAATCCATCAATCACCCACACCGTGAAGCGTCGCATGTGCCCCCATGAATCCCATCAATCACCCACACCGTGAAGCGGTCGCATGTGCCCCCCATGAATCCCATCATCACCCACACCGTGAAGCGGTCGCATGTGTCCCCCCATGAATCCCATCAATCACCCACACCGTGAAGCGGTCGCATGTGCCCCCTGAATCCCATCAATCACCCACACCGTGAAGCGTCGCATGTGCCCCCATGAATCCCATCAATCACCCACACCGTGAAGCGGTCGCATGTGTCCCCCCATGAATCCATCAATCACCCACACCGTGAAGCGGTCGCATGTGTCCTGTGCCCCCCATGATCCCATCAATCACCCACACCGTGAAGCGGTCGCATGTGCCCCCCATGAATCCCATCAATCACCCACACGTGAAGCGGTCGCATGTGTCCCCCCCATGAATCCAATCACCCACACCCGGTCGCATGTGCCCCCCCCATGAAAGTCATGTGCTGAATCCATCAATCACCCACACCGTGAAGCGGTCGCATGTGTCCCCCCATGAATCCCATCAATCACCCACACCGTGAAGCGGTCGCATGTGTCCCCCCATGAATCCATCAATCACCCACACGTGAAGCGGTCTGTGCCCCCCATGAATCCCATCAATCACCCACACCGTGAAGCGGTCGCATGTGTCCCCCCCATGAATCCCATCAATCACCCACACCGTGAAGCGGTCGCATGTGTCCCCCCCATGAATCCCATCAATCACCCACACCGTGAAGCGGTCGCATGTGCCCCCATGAATCCATCAATCACCCACACCGTGAAGCGGTCGCTGTGCCCCCATGAATCCCATCAATCACCCACACCGTGAAGCGGTCGCATGTGCCCCCATGAATCCCATCAATCACCCCGTGAAGCGGTCGCATGTGTGAATCCATCAATCACCCACACCGTGAAGCGGTCGCATGTGTCCCCCCATGAATCCCATCAATCACCCACACCGTGAAGCGGTCGCATGTGTGCCCCCCATGAATCCCATCAATCACCCACACCGTGAAGCGGTCGCATGTCCCCCATGAATCCCATCAATCACCCACACCGTGAAGCGGTCGCATGTGTCCCCCCATGAATCCCATCAATCACCCACACCGTGAAGCGGTCGCATGTGCCCCCCATGAATCCCATCAATCACCCACACCGTGAAGCGGTCGCATGTGTGTGCCCCCATGAATCCATCAATCACCCACACCGTGAAGCGGTCATGTGCCCCCATGAATCCCATCAATCACCCACACCGTGAAGCGGTCGCATGTGTCCCCCCCATGAATCCCATCAATCACCCACACCGTGAAGCGGTCTGTGCCCCCCATGAATCCCATCAATCACCCACACCGTGAAGCGGTCGCATGTGTCCCCCCATGAATCCCATCAATCACCCACACCGTGAAGCGGTCCTGTGCCCCCCATGAATCCCATCAATCACCCACACCGTGAAGCGGTCGCATGTGTCCCCCCATGAATCCCATCAATCACCACACCGTGAAGCGGTCGCATGTGTGCCCCCATGAATCCCATCAATCACCCACACCGTGAAGCGGTCGCATGTGCCCCCCATGAATCCCATCAATCACCCACACCGTGAAGCGGTCGCATGTGTCCTGGTGAATCGCCCCCCCCATGAATCCCATCAATCACCCACACCGTGAAGCGGTCGCATGTGTCCCCCATGAATCCCATCAATCACCCACACCGTGAAGCGGTCGCATGTGTCCCCCATGAATCCATCAATCACCCACACCGTGAAGCGGTCGCATGTGTCCCCCCATGAATCCCATCAATCACCCACACCGTGAAGCGGTCGCATGTGTCCCCCCATGAATCCCATCAATCACCCACACCGTGAAGCGGTCGCATGTGCCCCCCATGAATCCATCAATCACCCACACCGTGAAGCGGTCGCATGTGTCCCCCATGAATCCCATCAATCACCCACACCGTGAAGCGGTCGCATGTGTCCCCCCCATGAATCCCATCAATCACCCACACCGTGAAGCGGTCGCATGTGGAATCCCATCAATCACCCACACCGTGAAGCGGTCGCATGTGCCCCCATGAATCCCATCAATCACCCACACCGTGAAGCGGTCGCATGTGTCCCCCCATGAATCCCATCAATCACCCACACCGTGAAGCGGTCGCATGTGTCCCCCATGAATCCCATCAATCACCCACACCGTGAAGCGGTCGCATGTGCCCCCCATGAATCCCATCAATCACCCACACCGTGAAGCGGTCGCATGTGTCCCCCCATGAATCCCATCAATCACCACACCGTGAAGCGGTCGCATGTGTCCCCCCATGAATCCCATCAATCACCCACACCGTGAAGCGGTCGCATGTGTCCTGTGCCCCATGAATCCCATCAATCACCCACACCGTGAAGCGGTCGCATGTGTCCTGTGCCCCCATGAATCCCATCAATCACCCACACCGTGAAGCGGTCGCATGTGTCCTGTGCCCCCCATGAATCCCATCAATCACCCACACCGTGAAGCGGTCGCATGTGTCCTGTGCCCCCATGAATCCCATCAATCACCCACACCGTGAAGCGGTCGCATGTGTCCTGTGCCCCCCATGAATCCCATCAATCACCCACACCGTGAAGCGGTCGCATGTGTCCTGTGCCCCCCATGAATCCCATCAATCACCCACACCGTGATCGCATGTGTCCTGTGCCCCCCATGAATCCCATCAATCACCCACACCGTGAAGCGGTCGCATGTGTCCTGTGCCCCCATGAATCCCATCAATCACCCACACCGTGAAGCGGTCGCATGTGTCCTGTGCCCCCCATGAATCCCATCAATCACCCACACCGTGAAGCGGTCGCATGTGTCCTGTGCCCCCCATGAATCCCATCAATCACCCACACCGTGAAGCGGTCGCATGTGTCCTGTGCCCCCCATGAATCCCATCAATCACCCACACCGTGAAGCGGTCGCATGTGTCCTGTGCCCCCCATGAATCCCATCAATCACCCACACCGTGAAGCGGTCGCATGTGTCCTGTGCCCCCCATGAATCCCATCAATCACCCACACCGGTCGCATGTGTCCTGTGCCCCCATGAATCCCATCAATCACCCACACCGTGAAGCGGTCGCATGTGTCCTGTGCCCCCCATGAATCCCATCAATCACCACACCGTGAAGCGGTCGCATGTGTCCTGTGCCCCCCATGAATNTTGGCTAATGAGAAAAAATCCGTCTTTAAGCATCGATTGTAAAATTTTTGTTCTTTTTTTTTTTTCTTTTTTTTTTTGTCAAGAGGTCCTGCTCCCTAATGGACGAAAAATTAATTTTTGTCTTTCAAATTTTCCAAAGTGTCTATTTTTTTGGTTTTTTTCTTAAATTTTCCCAAAATCTGTTCCTATTTTTTTTCTTTCTTTCAAAATTTTCCAAAAATGTCTTTTTTTTTTTTCTTTCTTTCATTCTTTTCAAAATTTTCCAAAGTGTTCTATTGATTTCTTTTTTCAGAATGTTCCAAAATGTTCCCTGTTTTTTTTCCTTTCTTTCAAATTTTCCAAAAATGTCTTTTTTTTTCTTCTTTCAGAATTTTCCCAAAATGTCTTTTTTTTTTCTTTCTTCAAATTTTCCAAAATGTCTATTTTTTTTTCCCTTTCTTTTCAAAATTTTCCAAAATGTCTATTTTTTTCTTTCTTTCTTTAAAATTTTCCAAAAATGTTTTTTTTTTCTTTAAAAATTTTCCAAAAAATGTTTTTTTTTCTTTCTTTCCATGTCTTTCTCTCCCCTTTCATCCCTCTCTCCACAGTCCCACCTTCATTTATCCTAAGCCTCCTTCAGCACGCCACACCATCCTCCATTTCATCCTTCGTCCAATCCTTCTTCCCGCCCTCAACACCAAATCCCATGTCCAATCAATCCCATGTCCAAATGCCTCACGCCAATCCCATGTCCAAATCCTTCACCAATCCCATGTCCAAATCCTTCTGCAATCCCATATCCCCAATCCTTCTCCAATCCTCCAATCCTATTTTCCACCCAGGATCCTACAGCTGGACGTCGAGGCACATCCTGCATCGGGTCCGTTTGGTGGCACTCGGGTGCAAGGAGGCCGTGAGAGTGACCGTGGCACCGCAGCGATGGTCGGGCAGGGTGCAGGAAGCGGAGGGGCAGGTCTGGGTGGCACTGTTCGACTTCAGACCAGTGCCACAGCCCATGGTGCGCAGTTTCTCGTGCAGCTCGTAGTCCACGGGGAAGATCACTGTATCAGGGGTGGGAGAGGGAGGGAGGGAGGGAGGGAGAGAGGGAGAGGAAGGGAGGGAAGGAGAGAGGGACAGGGAGGAGGGAGGGAGGGAGGGGGGAGGGGGAGAGGAGGGAGAGGAGGGAGAGGGAGAGAGGGAAGAAAAGGGAGGAAGAGGGAGGGTGGGAAGGAGAGGGAGGGAGGGAAAGGAGGGAGGCGAGCGGGAGGTCGGAGGGAGGGGGGAGAGACGAGGAGGGGAGAGAGAGGGGGGGAGGGAGCGAGCGGAGGGAGAGTAGGGAGGGGAGGGGAATTGGGGGGTCGAAAAAGGGCGGGGGGGAAGAGGGTGAGGGAGAAGAAGGAGGAAGTTGGAGAAAAGGGTGAAAGAAATGAGTTAAGTCTCACTGGTTCATTTGATTATGTTTTAGAATCATATACAATAGTCACATCATAACGAATGTGATGATCTGTCTGTCTAATGCTGTCTACCTTATCTGTCTATTCTGTCTATCTATCTACCTATCTATCTATCAATGGCTTACCTACCATATCTTTATACTATCAACTTAAAGATATTTAATAGACAGACAAAACAGAGATGTTTATATATACTTTAGGAAATTGTAATATAGATATAAGGTTGCCGTACACACACACACACACACACACACACATATTAGATAATATATAGATATATATATATATATATATATGATATATATATATATAATTAAACATACATACATATATATATGTGTGTGTGTGTGTGTGTGTGTGTGTGTGTGTGTGTTGTGTGTGTGTGTGTGTGTGTGGTGTGTGTGTGGTGTGTGTGTGTGTGTGTGTGTGAGTGCGTTGTGTGTGAATAAATAGCTGGTAACTATTAATTATAAAAAAAACAGACATAATCATATTACGCACAAGAAACCCTTAATATTAAATCAATTAATTGAAATCCGAAAAAAACCACCATACCCGCCCCCCCCAAAAAAAAAAAAAAAAAAAAAAAAAAAAAAAAAAAAAAAAACATTGATCTCATTATAATGTTTTAATTTTTCGTGCCATGTAGCAGGAAATTAAGCTCTAAGGTCGTTTTTCCTTTGACCTCCATAACAACACAAAGGTAAGATAGAGAGGAAAAGATAAATAATGAAATTGATCGAACTTGAAATGAGGAAAAGGAAACGGAGGAGAGAAAGAGAGAGAGAGAGAGAAGAGAGAGAGAGAGAGAGAGGAGAGAGAGAAGAGAGAGAGAGAGAGAGAGAGAAGAGAGAGAGAGAGAAGAGAGAGAGAGAGAGAGAGAGACAGAGAGAGAGAGAGAGAGAGAGAGAGAGAGAGAGAGAGAGAGAGAGAGAGAGAGAGAGAGAGAGAGAGAGAGAGAGAGAGAGAAGAAGAGAGAGAGATAGAGAATAGAATAGATAGACAGATAGAAAGAATAGATAGATATAATTAGATGAGAAGAGAGAGAAGGAGAGAGAGAAAAAGGAGAGAGAGAGAAATGGAGAAAGACATGTAGAGAGAGATAGAGATTGATATAGATATAGATATAGAGAGATGGAGAAATAGATAAAGATATGTAGTCGAGAGAACTAAAGAATAGGGAAGATAGAATTAGAGATAGCGACAGATAGAAATAGACAGTCAATCATAAGATAAAGACAAGACAGATAGACACAGAGAGAAAAGATAGGGCTGAGAGAAAAAGACATTTGATAGACAAGACATAGAGAAAATCCCCAATACAAAAAGGGGGAAAAGATAAAATCCAAAAATGAAAACAAAAAAGTAATGATAAAAGACGAAAAAATAAAAAAAGGAAATGATTTAGTGAAAGAACTGACTAAGTAATAGAAAAAAAATCGATAACGGCAATGAAAAAGGAATATGGATTTGCTTCATTTGCAAAAGAAACAGAAGGAAAAAGGAGAAACCGACAAATATGATAAATACACAACAGAAAAGCAAAATAAAAAATAAACACAAATGAAAATAAAGAACAATAAACAACAAATAAATATCAAAAAATGAAAAAAATCACACAACCTTCTCTCTCCCCTCCCATCATCGGCATCAACTCTCCCTTCCCTTCCCCACCCCCTCCCTCAGCCCCATCCCCATCCCTCCCCCTCCCTCCCTCCCCCCATTCCCTCCCCCTTCCCACATCTCACCCACCCCTTCCCCATCCCCCTTCACCCCTCCTCCCCTCCCTTCTCCCACCCCCCCCTTTCCCCCACTCCCCACTCCTCCGCACCGTACCTTCACTCTGCGTGCGAGTCGACCCTCTGCGACGAGGACGACAGGGTGGTCTTTATAGCGGAGTACTTGGCACCCCCATCCCCCACTCCACCTCCATCCCCATCCCCCCCTCCCTCCCCACCCCTCCACCCACCCACCACCACCCCCACGTCCCCTCCCTCCCACCCTCCATCCCCCACCCTACCCACCCACATCCACTCTCTTCCCTCCCACCCTCCCACTCCCCATCCATCCCACCCACCTCCTTCCTCTGGCGTGCCCGATCGACCCTTGGCGACGGGGACGACAGGGTGGTCTTTATAGCGGAGTACTTGGCACCCCATCCCCCACTCCCTTCTTCCCCCACTCTCATCCCCCTCCTCCCCCACCCTTCCTCCCACTCCCACGTCCTTCCACACCCCTCATCCATCCCCTCACCCACCCACTCCACATCCCGCCTCCCACTCCCACCCACCTACCTTCACTCTGCGTGCCCGAGTCGACCCTCTTGCGACGAGGACGACAGGGTGTCTTGATGGCGGAGTAACAACCACCATCCTTCCCTCCCCCCTTCCACTCATCCCACCCTCCCCACCCCACCCCCCTCATCCCCACCCCACCTCCCACATCCCCCCCTCACCCCCCCTTCCCCACCCACCCCCACCCCACCCCACTCCCACCCCATCCCCACCTACCTTCACTCTGCGTGCCCGAATCGACCCTCTGCGACGAGGACGACAGGGTGGTCTTTATAGCGGATACTTGGCGGTTGGCATCATGCTCTGGCGACGTTCCTCTCCGGTGGCAGCAGGATGATGTAAAGCTTGGGGTGAAGAGGCAGACGAGGCCACCGTCGCCGAAGGGAGATGTGACCGAGGTGTGGTGATGCGGAGCTGTGGGTGGGAGTGTGTAGGGGCGTGGGGGAGAGTGGAGGGGAGTGTTTTTTTTTTTTTTTTTTTTTTTTTTTTTTTTTTTTTTTTTGAGGGAGGGGGTTGAAGGGATGAGGAATTAAGAAAGTTGGTGGGGGATAAAAGAAAAAATTATTAGTATGGAGAAATAAGCATTTTTTTCACTCTTTCTTCAATTATTTTCTATCTATATTTCACGTAATCAGTTTGTGCACTGATGATGATAATCTTATTAAAATAATTAGTGATAATAAATAAGACATAATAATAAGATAATGTTATTAATGACGACGGTAACAGCACTATCAGCAAACACAAGATCAACTGTAATTTTTAATAGTGATAATGATAATGATAATGATAATGATAATAATAAAAAGAATGAGATAATGATGATAATGATAACAATTGAATAACAACAGTAATGATGATAATAATGATAACAATGCATATCAATGATAATAATAATAATAATGATAACAATGATATCACTGATGATAATAATAATGATACTAATGATACTAATGATAATAAATAATAATGATTAATGATAAAATTATAGAGAATGATATATGATTATAGTAATAAAAAAAGAAAACAAGAAAAATACACCACCACACAACACACACACACACACACACACGCACACACGAACACAAACACCACACACACACACACGAACACACACACCATACAACACCTCATAACCAAACTCCCAAAGCCAAGTAAGACGAACCTCCACGTTGCTTGCAGTCGAGAAATATATGGGGACGAAGGCAAGCCAGATGATACAGGTCGTGTACATTGTGAACCCAATGTGCTTGCTCTCATTGAACGCCTCCGGGATCTTACGGGTGAGAATG
>NW_020870861.1:40000-43471 GCF_003789085.1 Penaeus vannamei
AGGAGGGTAGAGGGGGAGGGTAGAGGGGGAGGGTGAGGAGGGGAGGTAGAGGGGGAGGGTAGAGGGGGAGGGGGGGAGGGAGAGGGAGAGAGAGAGAGGGAGTGGAGGGGGTGAGGGGTATGAGAGAGGAGGGTAGAAGGGAGGGGGGTGAGAGAGAGAGAGAGAGAGAGAGAGAGAGAGAGAGAGAGAGAGAGAGAGAGAGAGAGAGAGAGAGAGAGAGAGAGAGAAGAGAGAGAGAGACAGGACAGACAGAGACAGAGAGATATAATGACGATGACAACTATTATCATTATCATTATCATTACACACACACACACACACACACACACACACACACACACACACACACACACACATATATATATATATATATATAATATATATATATATATATATATATATATATATACATATATATATACACATATACATATACATATATACACATACATACACATATACATATAAATAGATAGATAGATAGAGAGAAACGCGAGAGAAAGGAAGGGAAAATGTAATTGCCTGTTTATTACTGCGGGTTGCAAGGGGGAAGCGGGTGGTGCATATTATCCGTCTATGGAAATATATTCAGGTTTATAGATCCACAAAAAACGAAAATAATCTGTCTATAGAAATATATTCAGGTTTATATATCCACAAGAAGGAAAATGATCCGTCTATGGAAATATATTCAGGTTTACATATCCACAAGAAGGAAAATAATCCGTTTATTCAGGTTTATAGATCCACAAGAAGAAAAATGATCCGTTTATGGAAATATATTTATGTTTATATATCCACAAGAAGGAAAATAATCCGTCTATGGAAATATATTCAGGTTTATATATCCACAAGAAGGAAAATAATCTATGGAAATATATCCAGGTTTATATATCCACAAGAAGGAAAATAATCCGTTTATGGAAATATATTCAGGTTTATATATCCACAAGAAGGAAAATGATCCGTTTATGGAAATATATTCAGGTTTATATATCCACAGGAAGGAAAATAAACGTATGGAAATATATTCAGGTTTATATATCCACAAGAAGGAAATAATCCGTTTATTCAGGTTTATAGATCCACAAGAAGGAAAATAATCCGTTTATGGAAATATATTCAGGTTTATATATCCACAAGAACGAAAATAAACCGTCTATGGAAATATATTCAGGTTATATGTCTTCTACAAGAAAACGAAAATAATCCGTTTATTCAGATTTATATATCCGCAAAAACGAAAATAATCCGTCTATGGAAATATATTCAGGTTTATATATCCGGAAGAACGAAATTACAAATTGAATTAACACGCAAACACGAACGCTCGAACACTTACATTTATACGGACATGTATACGCACTTTTTTTATAATGATAATAACGTAAAAAAAAGGAAGGGGAAAGAAGAAACACGTAGAAGCATATGTACGGAAATGAGAAAGAGACATGAATAAAAATCTTACACGTTTTTATCTTTATTTTATCAATTTATTTAGTTATCTATTTATCTATTAATGACATTTCAGTGCTCTTTACTTCTCGTGGATCAATAACACAATAAAAGACAACAATAATAATAATATGAACAACAGGAGAAGTAATATGAACAAGAACAACGAATTAAACAATATGAATAACAACAAAAAACAACATTAACAAGAACAACAAAAAACAACACAAGAAACAAATTTCCAATACTGCCACCACCAACAAATTGTCCGAATCCCTGCCCCGGAAACCCGGCTCACCTGTATGGAAACAATGAAGAAGCAAATGCACAGCTGTGACTTCGGCGTGATGAATGAAGGTCGCTTGGCTGTTCGTTTCCCTGCGTTGAAGATCCTGGCGATGCGATTCGTCTTGGTCAGGAGGGCGCTGTACACCACGGCGAAGCAGAAGCCAAGGCCGAACCTCTGAATGCCGCACACAACAGCTGATGGCTAGAGATTTTGAACGAAAGAGGAAGAGAGAGAAAAAGAAGGTTAAATGGTGCATTAAAGTGATGGATGATGATGGAGAGGAAGGCAGGTAAATGGATTAAAGTGGGAAGGGTTATTTTTGCAAAGCATAAAGTTTGAGCTTACGTTCAGTCAAAGGTTAATTCGTGCAAACCGTCTCTCTGTCTTTCCCTTTCTCTGCATGTAAGTGCATATGCGTGTATATGTATGTATTGTATGTATTATATATATATATATATATATATATATATATAATATATATATTATATATTATATTATATATATATATATATATATATATATATATATATATATATATATATATGTACAACACACACACACACACACACACACACACACACACACACACACACACATATATATATATATATATATATATATATATGTGTGTGTGTGTGTGTGTGTGTGTGTGTGTGTGTGTGTGTGTGTGTGTGTGTGTGTGTGTGTGTGTGTGTGTATGTATATATAGATTGATGTGCACCGGAAAGCATTATTGACAATGATTGGTGTGTGTGTGTGTGTGTGTGTTTGTGTCAGTGTCTGTGTGTGTGTATGTGTGTGTATGTGTGTGTGTGCGTGTGTATGAATGTGAGTGAGTAAGTGTATGTGTACGTGTACGTGTGTGTGCGTGTATGTCTGTATATGCGTGTGTATGAGTGTGAGTAAGTCCATGTGTACGTGTACGTGTGTGTGTGCGTGTATGTGTGTGTATGCATACCACTTACCACTTTCCATCCTGTTCTCATTCCTATATATTTTGGAGACTACAAGTGTGTCTAAACAAAATGTCAAAACCGAAATATTCTACAGAAAACGATCTTTAAGGATAAATAATCTATACATTAAACATAACAGAGATAAGTGTCATTAGCCTCAGCCACAGAAAATATAGTTTATTAAAGATATTATACCAAAAAAAAACAAAAAAACAAACAAAAAAACAAGTATTTTTCTTTGCTCCATTCTTTCATTCTTGATCAATTATTCATTTTTTCTTATGTAGTAAGTAATAAATTGATTAATTCATTTTTTTTCCACAATGCAATGTCTACTACAACTCTAGGTTTCAGGACGGTCAAAGTGTTGCTACGAAGACTAAGAAAACTAACGAAGACTAACGAAAAGACTAGAGAAAACTAAGAAAACTAACGAAGACTAACGAAGACTAAAGAGAAGACAAAGAAAAATAAGAAAACTAACAAAGACTAACGAAGACTAAGAGAAAACTAAGAAAACTAACGAAGACTAACGAAGACTAGAGGAAACTAAGAAAAACTAACGAAGACTAACGAAGACTAAAGAAAAAGACAAAGAAGAATAAGAAAACTAACGAAGACTAACGAAGACTAGAGAAAACTAAGAAAACTAACGAAGACTAAAGAAAAAGACAAAGAAGACTAAGAAAACTAACGAAGACTAAAGAAAAAGACAAAAAAAGACTAAGAAAACTAACAAAGACTAAAGAAAAAGACAAAAACAAGACTAAG
>NW_020870861.1:43571-46071 GCF_003789085.1 Penaeus vannamei
AACGAAGACTTTAAAAAAAAGACAAAGAAGACAAAATTTAAAACCAAAAAAGACTAAAGAAAAGACAAAAAAGACAATAAACAGAGGAAATTAACAGAGGGATAACGAAAGACTAGAGAAAACTAAGAAAATAACTACTAAGACTAAAGAAGGCAAAGAAAAATGCGAAACACATTAACGAAGACAAAAGAAAAAAACAAAGAAAGAAAAAGACTAAGAAACTAACGAAGAATAAAGAAGAAGCAAAAAAAGAAAAGAAAAAGAAAACTTAACGAAGACGAACAATGAAGACTAAAGAAGGACAAAGAGAAAACTAAGAGAAACTAACAAAGACTTAGAAGAAAAAAACAAAAAAACTAAGAAAACTTAACGAACACTTAACGAAGACTAGAGGAAACTAAGAAAGTTCTGAAGAAAAAAAATAAAAAACAAAGAAAACTAAGAAACACTAACGAGGACTTAAAAATAAAAAGACAAAAGAGACTAAGAAAACAACTAACGAAGACTTAAAAAAAAGACCAAAAAAAAAAAGACTAACGGAAACAACTAGTCTAAAAAAAAAACAAAAAAAAAACCAAAAAGACAAAGAAAACTAACAAGCGACTAAAGAAGAAGACAAAGAAAGAATAAGAAAATTAATGAAGACTAAGAAGAAAGCAAAGAAGACTAAGAACATACTAACGAGATAAAGAAAAGACAAGAGACAAAGAAAACTAAACAAAGGACAAAAGAAGAAGTGTAAGGAAAACAACCGATGTATAAAGAAAAAACAAAGAAACCTAAGAAAACTAACTAAAACTAAAGAAATTAAGACAAAGAAAGGAAAAAAGAACTAAGGAAAACTAAACTAAAACTAAGAAAAAGACAAAGAAACCTAAGCAAAACTAACTAAAAACCTAAGAAAAAGACAAAGAAGAAACCATAAGTAAAACTAACGATGACTAAAGAAAAAAACAAAGACAACCTAAGAAAACTAACTTAAAAAATTAAAAAGTGAAAAAAGACAAAGAAACGCTAAGGAAAACTAACTTAAAACTAAAAGCAAAAAGACAAAGAAACCTAAGAAAACTAAAAACTAAAACTAAAGAAAAAAAGGACCATAGATAACCTTAAGAAAACTAACGATGACTAAAGAAAAAACAATGAGAAGAACCTAAAAAAAACTAACCTAAAACTAAAGCGAAAAAGACAAAGAAAGAAACCTAAGAAAAACAGCTAAAACTAGAAGAAAAAAAACAAAGAAACCTAAGAAAACTAACTTAAAACTAAAAGAAAAAGACAAAAGAACAGCTAAGAGAAAAACTAACTAAAACTAAAGAAAAAAGACAAAGGAAGAAGAAACCTAAGTAAAACAACTAAAACTAAAGAAAAAGACAAAGAAACCTAAGAAAACTACTAAAACTAAAGAAAAAGACAAAGAAAAACCTAAGAAAAACTAACGATGAGCTAAAGAAAAAACAAAGAAACCCTGGTAAGAAAACTAACTAAAACTTAAAAGGGGGAAAAAAGAACAAAGAAACCCTAAAGGAAAACTAACTTTAAAACTAAAAGAAAAAGACAAAGAAGAGGAAACCTAAGAAAACTAACTAAAAAACAAAAGGGGGTGAAAAGAACCTAAGAAAACTAACTAAAACTAAAGAGGGGGGCTGGGTGAGGGGGAAAAAGACAAAGGACAGGAAACCTAAGAAAACAACGATGACTAAAGAAAAAAACAAAGAAGAAACCTAGAGAAAAACTAAAAAAACTAAAGAAAAAAGACAAAAGAAACCTAAGGAAAACTAACTAAAACTAAAGAAAAAGAACAAGGAAAGGAACCTAAGAAAACCTAACGTAAAACTAAAGAAAAAGACAACAGAAACCTAAGAAAACATTAACGAAAACAAAGAAAAAAAGACAAAAGACCTAAGAAAACTAAACGTATGACTAAAGAAAAAAACAAAAGAAGAACCCCTAAGAAAACTAACTAAAACTAAAGAAAAACAACGAACAGAAACCTAAGAAAACTAACTAAAACTAAAGAAAAAGACAAAAAACCTAAGAAAATAACTAAAACTAAAGAAACAAAAGACAAAGAAGAGAAGAAACCTAAGGAAAATAACTTAAAACTAAAGAAAAAAACAAGAAACCTAAGAAAACTAACGGATGACTAAAAGAAAAAAACCAAAAAGAAGAAGAAAACCAAGAAAACTAACAAAACTAAAGAAAAACGACACAAGAAACCTAGAGAAACTAACTAAAACTAAAAGAAAAAAGACAAAGAAAGAAGAACTAAGAACTAACTAAAACCTAACAGAAAAAGACAAAGGAAAGAGAAACCTAAAGTAAACTAACCTAAAATTAAAGAAAAAGACAAAGAACCTAGATAAACTAACTGAAACTAAAAGGAAAACAAGACAAAGAAGAAGACAGACAAACCTAAGAAAACTAACGATGACTTAAAGAAAAAAACCAAAGAGAACCCCTAAGAAAACTAACTAAACTAATAGGAAAAGACAAGAAA
>NW_020870861.1:51071-56071 GCF_003789085.1 Penaeus vannamei
CTATCTATCTGTCTATCTATCTATCTATCTATCTATCTATCTATCTATCTATCTGTCTATCTATCTATCTATCTATCTATCTATCTATCTATCTATCTATCTATCTATCTATATGTGTATATATACATACATACATACATACATATATATATATATATATATATATATATATATATATATATATATATATATATATATATATATATATATACATACATACATACACATACATATACATATATATAGATAGATAGATAGATAAATGGAAATACGCGATCTCCCCGAGCATTGCAAGGAGGGGCCGAAGAGGCAGAGCGAAAGAGCTTCCATTGCATAAACGTTGCATCATAAACGCTTGCAATAATGAAAGGAAATTGCGCCATCTTCTGAGTGGCTCTTCCCGAGGAATTTGTCTTCAAAGGGAAGTGCATTCTTGAAGGGACAGGCGAAGGGGAAGACGAGAAGAAGAAAGAAGAAGAAGGAGAAGAAGAAGAAGAGAAGGAGAAAAAATGAGGTTGCATTAATGGGGTTTATTCCTCCCTCCCTCCTCCTCCCCTTCCCTCTCCCCCTCCCCTAATAGATGCTTTCTTTGATCGAGGGAAAAATTTTGAGTGTGGGAATGTGTTTAGTTATTTATTTATCATCTTTTGTTATTATTATTGTTCATTAACGTTTTGTTATTATTATTACGTTTATTATTATTATTCGTTTTATCATTATTATATTATTTATTTTCGTTTTATCATTTTTTTATTATTTATTTTCGTTTTATCATTCTTATTATTATTTATTTGCATTTTGTTATTATTATTATTAATTCATTTACGTTTATTGTTTTATATGTTTTATTATTAATGGATTTAGACATAAATCAAGGGAGATTATTTTTTAATTTTGTTTAGCTGCTGATTGATTTATCTATTTAATTATCTATTTATCTAGCTATGTTTATTTATTCATTTAATTATTTGTTTTCTATCTATCTATTCCTTATCAATATTTTTATATGGGGGTCTGGTGTTTAATTTTTTTTTTATTTTTATTTTTTTTATCTATTATCATTTATCGTCGTTTCCTTCCCTTTGTTATTTTTACCCTTTGCTCTCTTTTATTTTATTTTCTTTTTTATTTATTATTTCTTATCTTTTATATTTCCTTCGTCTGTTTTATTTCTTTTGTTCTCTTTTGTTCTATTTATTATTATTTTATTTTTTAATCAATTTTCCCCGATTTCTGTTTTTAGTTTTCTCCCTCTCTCTCTTTTTATCTTTTTTCTTGTTCGCTTGCTCCCTCCTTCCTTCTGCTAGCTTACTGTTTCTCTTTCTACCTCAATTATCCTTCATTTTTTACCTCCCCCTTTACTATGTTATATCTTCCTTCTGTCTCCCTTTCTCAAATTCTTTTAAAAATAATTATTATTGTTGTTTCTAACCTCTTTCCCTCTTCTCCCCTCCTTCCTTATCAGTTTATCGCTTTTCTGTTTCATTCTCTTTTATTCTTCCTTCCCTGTTTCTCTCGTTATTGCTATTCCCTTCTTTATCCTATTCTTCCCTCTCCCATTATCAGCTTATCGTCTCTCTATCAACTTCTCCTATTCCGCTAACCGTCTCTCTCTCTCTATCTTCTTTCTTCCCTACCTCTCCCTCTTCTAGTCCCCTTCTCCTCTATTTTCTCATTCTCCCTTTCTTTCTTTCCTTATTTCTCTTTTCCCTCATCTCCTTCTATCCCTTTCCTCTCTCTGTTTGTCATTTTTCTCCTTCTTACTCCTCACTTTTATCTCACTCTCTCCTCTTATCATTTTTCCTTCTCTTTCATTCACTTCCCCTTCAATCTTTTATCCTTTCCCTTCTCCCCTCCTCCCAAGCTCTTTCCTTTAAGTGTTTATCTCTCTTATTCTTCTTTCTTTATTTTCCCTCTCTCCATCATTTCGTCTATCATATCCCTTATTTTTTTTTTTACTCCTTTCTTTCTCTCTTCCGTCCTTTTCTTTCTTTTTCCTTTCGCTTCTCTTTCTCTCATCAGTGCTCATCACATCCCTTCCCTTCTCTCTCCTCTCTTTCTCTCTCCCACGTCCATATATCCCATCCACTTCTGTCTCTCTCTCTCTCCCTCTCCCTTCTCCCCTCCTTCTCTCTCTCTCTCTCTCTCTCCCTCTCACCCTTCTTCCCCCTCTCTCTCCTCTCTCTTCCTCCCTCCCTCTCTCTCCTCTTCCTCCCTTTCCCTCCCCTCTCTCACTCTCTTCCCCCTCTCCTCTTACCCTTCTTTCTCCTCCCTCTCTCTCTCCTCTCCCCCCCCCCTCTTCCCTCTTATTCCTCTTCCCCTCTCTCTCTTACCACTTCCCCTCCCCCCCTTCATCCCTTCCTCTCTCTTTCTCCCTCTCCTCTTACCCCCCCTCTCTCTCTCCCTCTCACCCTTTCCCCTCTCTCCCCCTCTTACCCTTTCCCCTCTCCTTTTACCCTTCATTCCCCTCTCTCTCTCCTTCCCTTCTTTCCCCTCTCTCTCCCTCCCCTTCTTTCCCCTCGGCCGGTAACATACGACTTTAATCATCCTCCCAAAGAGCTGTTGGCGAAGCGGCCGCTCAAGATGCCGGTTGTCTCCTGGGCGAGAGGAGGTCCTTCGGTAGAGGGGCGGTTCTCCTCGTCTTAAGTCTGTGGGGACGAGGGGGAGGGGGAGAGGGGGGTGGGGGAGAGGGGAAAGGGTAGTTGGAGGGGTAGGGGAGAGGTGAAGGGAAGGGAAGGAAAGGATAGGTTGGAGGGGGGAGGGTGGATGAACGGCGAGGGGGAAGGGGATGGGTTAAGGGTGTAGGGTGAAGGGAGAGGGGGAGAGGGAACGAGTAAGGGAGAGGGAGAGAGGTAAGTTGAGGGGGGAGGGGGGAGGGGAAGGGTGAAGGGGGTCGGGTGAAGGGCAGATGGAGGGGTGGGGGAGAGGGGAAGGGAGTAAGGGAGAGGGAGGGAGGGTAAGTTGAGGGGAGGGTTAAGGGGGCTGGGGAAAGGGTAGATGGAGAGGTAGCGGAGAGGTGAAGGGTAAAAGGGAGAGGGAGACACGGCATGTTAAGGGGGAAGGGGGGTTAAGGGGGTAGGGGAAGGGTAGATGGAGGGGTAGGGAGGGGTAGGGAGGGGGTAAGGGGAAAGGTAAAGCCCCTAATCACACGAGCGATTTTTCCCCTCAATTTCTAGGTTTCCGTCTGAATTCGAAGCGTCTGAATAATTTCCGTCTTGATCTTGTGCTACTGAGGATCTATACAGCTAGGATGTCTTTATTTAATGATAGATTAGATAGAAAGTGTCAATTAAGTTTATAGTAGAGAGTATTTCGATATGTAATATAGATAATCATATTTCTTTAAAATAGCGTGATAAGTAAGACAATACTCGTGTGATTCCCGGGACCTCACTCGTATGGCGCCGCCATGTTTGTTTACCTCGGCATTCGGTCTGCTGCCTTGCTAGCGTGGCCGGACCAGTCCACTTGAGTACGGAAAGTCCACGTGGAAATGCATCTCCGGATACACGGGGGCTGAAAAACCTCGTTAATGGAGCTTGACGTCCACCCTCAGCAGTGGACTTCGCGAGACTGGAGTCAGTTACCGGTCAGCTGTTCCCGCTCGGCCTCTGGCGAAGTCGCGGCGGCGGCGCCACGTCTCGAGCGAGGGACGGTGGGGACGCGTGCCGGAAGTGAGCAAGACCTCTCTCTCTCTGTCTCTGTCCCTATCTCTCTGTCGATTGGTCTCTCTCTGTCTGTCTGTCTCTGTCTCTCTCTCGATTGCTCTCTCTCTCTCGATTGCTCTCCCTCTCTCTGTCTGTCCTATCTCCCTCACCCCTCTCTCTCTCTGTCTCTGTCCCTATCTCTCTCTCTCTCTCTCTCTCTCTCTCCCTCTCTCTTTCTATGTCTCTCTCTCTCTCTCTCTCTGTCTCTATCTCCTCCTCCCTCTCTCTCTGTCTGTCTCTCTCCCCCCTCCTTCTCCCCTCCCCTCCCCCCTCTCCCTCCCTCTCTCCCACCTCCTCTCTCTCTCCTCCTCTCCCACCCTCTCTCTCTCATAGTGAGCAAGGTTTAGATAAGTACTTACATAGACCTCGTTACTGAGCCCATTACAAAGAAGAAGAAGAAGACAAAGACGAGAAGGAGAAGAAGAAGACGAAGACGAAGACGAAGAAGAACAAAAAAAAAAAAAAGGAAAAAAGGCGAATGTGATAGGGCCTCGAGGCGATGAGAAAGGGGGGGGGGGGAGGGGAGGGTAAGGGATAGGGAGAAATTGGGTTAGAGGAAAAGGGAAGGGAAGCGAAGGGTGGGAATAAGGGAAGAAGAAAGAGATGGAAGGAAGGACGAGAGGGAAACGGAGGAGAAGAGAAGGGTAAGGAAGGAGAAGGATGCGTAGGAGGGAGAAGGGAAGAGGGAGGGAGGGAGGGAGAAGAGGGAGAGGGAGAGGGAGAGAGGGAAAGGAGGGAGGAGGGAGGGAGGGAGGGAGGGAGGGAGGGAGGGAGGGAGGGAGGAGGGAGGGAGGAGGGAGGGAGGAAGGAAGTGAGAAACGGTATGGGGGGAGGGAGAGAGGAGAAAAGGAGAAGTAAAACGCGAAAATTTACAACAAATTGAGCGAGATTCAAGATGGCAAGAGCGTGTCCGTTGGCGCGCTCGAGGCCCTTCGTCTAGAGCGTATTCAAATTTCATTCTTGGGCAAGTAGGGAAAAGAGAACAAGAGAAAGAGAATAAACTCAGTAGAGACTATCGAAAAAGCGATAGAAAATGGGAAAAGAGAACAAAGGAGAGAGCGCAGAGGCAAAATAAAAGGTTTCATCGGCGGTCTTGAGTACGAAGCTACCAGTTGGCGGGAGATTCTTCGTCTAAAGCGTATTCAGATTCAATGGCAGCTCATCAGCGTTCGTGGCGCAACCGACCGAGTACATTCTGTAGCCCATTTCTCTCGCTTGTTAGGGAGAGGATGAGGAGGAGGGAGGGAGGAGGATGGGAAGACGAAGAAGAAGAAGAGGAGAGAAGAAGTAGAA
>NW_020870861.1:61457-71457 GCF_003789085.1 Penaeus vannamei
ATTAAAAAAGACTTTATGAGCACACGGGAATAAAATGCAGAGAGATGATAGATAAGAGAAAGATTAACTATTAGAAAGAAACGAAAATAAACACATATGAATAAATAAATGATCACTTCATACCTACAACAAAAACAACAATAACAGCATCATCAACATCATCAATCAACAAAAACAATAACAACACCGAACATCATCAACATCAAAACACAAAAACAAAACAAGAAGAACAGTGAGAATTGTTGATAAATTTTCCTTGTTTATATGTACGTGTAAATGCTATTATGAATTCTATATCCAATATTGTTCTGAATTTACCGTAACTTTATCATCTAAAAATAAAAATGAAAAACCACCATTTACCGCTTCTGAAATCATATAAAAAGGAACAGGATTTTTTCCTTTTTTGTTGAAAATAAAAAAATACTAATTTATTTACTTATCAGCTTTCAGAAACGTAGATTAATGGATTAAACAACAAACAAACAAAAAAACAACAAATAAGTAGATAATCAAACAAAAGATAGACACAAGTAAACAAACAAACGAACAAATACATATATATGTAAAAAAAACAAGCATACACATAAATAAACACAAAAACAAAAACAAACATGAACAAACAAACAAAGAAACGACCAAACTAGCAAACAAAGAAATGAATAAACAAACCAAATAGGTAACAACAAAAAAAATAAAGAAAAGAGGTGTCAACAAACAAACAAAAACAAACAAGAAAAGGTAAACAACAAAAAGAATAATAAACAACAAAAAAAAAAAAACAGAGACAAACAAACTAAAAAGAATAAACAAACAAACAAACAAAAAAAGAAAAAACCCAGAGACAAACAAAAACAAACCAAAAAAAGAGCATAACACCCAAACATCAAAACGAAAAAAGCGCCCCATGACAGCGCGCCCGTGCTCTGTGGCGGCTTCAGGAAATGCGTAATCATGAATGCAAATGCATGTTGCAGAGGCTGAATGAAAGCCATGTCTGACTGACAGTCTCTCTCTGCAACGAATATTGGGTGGATACAAGCCGAGGGGGATTTTCACCTGTCGCGCGTGTGGCAGGGCTGTGTGTGTGTGTGTGGTATGTATGTATAATACACACAGACACAGACAGACACCAGTAGTATGTATATAAATACAGACACACACACACACCACAAACGCAGACACCACAGACATAGACGCAGACACACACACACACAGAGACACACACAGACGCAGACACACACACACGCACACAGACACACGCGTACACACACACATATATATATATAACTAGCCTCAAGGTGTCCCCTTCCCTATTCTCCTCAAATCTCTTTCCTCCCCCACTTTCCTTAACCTCTCTCCAACACCCTTCTTTCAAACACCTCATGACACTCGGATTGTTAACACTCCTGACATTCTCGAAAGGCAGCCGTCGTGGTCTTAAAACTCCTTCCTTGGTGTGAGGTCAAAGACAAGGGTCTGGCTCGTGACGTTGTTGGCCAGCAAGGACAGGTAATCAGGAAGAAGCTGTAATAGTGTATATGGCAGCAAAGAGAGTCCAGAGTGATTCAGATGATCACCAGATCAACGAACCCATCAGACCTAGCCAAATTAAAGGAAAGGAGAAAAGCTGCCTTAAACTAAGGAAAAGAGCAGAAGGCAACTCGAGGGTGTGCATCTCTATTATATTTGATGCGTCACAAAAGTTGGATGCTTTGGCGAATGTGGTCGTATCATTTTGGTCCTTTCTTTTAAAAAGATGAAGATAATTATTTTAATGGTTATATTTTCATTGAACAATCATCAAAAATAGGCCCATGACACCTCCCTCGTTGCTACTGACCACCCCCCCCCCTGAGCCGACATGAGTTGCCAGACCGCCAATTAGGGTTGCAATGGCACCAATAACGATTAAAGCTAAAAGCCCTTTTTTACCCGGGCAGGCGCGGGCTAAAGTATGACTGCTCTGGACAATCAAAAGTGACAATATATCAAGTAGACGACACCAAAATATATATATATATTATTATATTTTTTTATGCGACTGCCAACGATGAGACAATGGAAAGGCTTAAGTCTACGGATTGCAAAGAAATTTTCCAAAAAATAAGAACCTCCAGAATGTAAAGCCAAGAAAACGGCAATTACCCGGAACAAAGACTATGAAGAAAGAGCACTAAAAGAAGAAGAAGAAGAAGAAGAAGAAGAAAGAAAGGAGAAGTAGAAAGTAGAAGTAGAAGATTAGAAGTAGAAGTAGAAGTAGAAGTAGAAGAAGAAGAAAGAAGAAAGAAGAAGAAGAAGAAGAAGAAGAAGAAGAAGAAGAAGAAGAGAACAAAAAGAAGAAGAAAAGAAGAAAGCGAAGGAAACGACTGGGCGAGGGTCGAACAGGCGATTAAGTCTCCATCACGCCAACAACCACCAAATTACGAAACAACTCAAGTGGCCAAGTCTGCCAGTTGGGAGCACAATCCTTTCCCTCACAGCCACAGCCAGATAGTCTTCCTCGGCCCCTGACATAGTATAAAAGGCACTTAAATAAAAGCATGTACTTAAATAGAGCGGACCGCCAGACCCAGACTATGTAGCAGTGCTGTAAATAGACACGAAACAGTCTTGCTTTGCTATTAACAGTAAACAACGCACAGAGATTGTATAATAGAGTATAAAGTATTCTTAAGACCTGCATCAGCTACATCTGTTACGATATAAAATAAAAGAAAGAAGCAAGTAGGTTTACCCTTTTCAATCTCCAAAGGATTCCTTTTCGTCCTGTCCTCCAGACTATCTACCTTGTTCTCTTTCTAGACCTCCAACCTCTCCTATCTCCCTCCTTCACCCCCTTCCATCCTCTCCCCACCTCCTTTCTCCCTTCCCCCACCCTCCTTCCTCCCCCTACCTCCCTTCCATCCCACCCTCCTTCCTCACCCCATCTCCCTCCCCTTCTTCCTCTCCCCACCTCCCTTCCCCTCACCCTCCTCTCCCCCCACCTCCCCCTCCAACACTCCCCCACCCTCCTTCCTCCCCCACCCACCTCCCTTCCCCTCCAACACCCCCTCCTTCTTCCTCCCACCCACCTCCCTTCCCCACCCCCTCCTTCCTTCCCCTCCAGACTTACCCCCACCTCCCCCCACCTCCCTTCCCTCCAACACCCCCTCCTTCCTCCCCACCCCCCCTCCTCCCCCTCCAGACTTACCTGAAGGCGTACCCGAAGGCCATAACGGCATCGGAGACAAACTGCAGTTGGCTCGAATTCGGTGTTCTTGCTCGTCAGCTTCTCCTTCCCCGTGCAGGTGGGTCGTGTACTCCTGGTTGTACGGCGTCTTGGAGCTGTTCGGGTACTTGCACTTGAAGTGGTTTTCCCAGTACTCTGTTGGGGGGAGGGGGAAATGGGGGAGGGGATTATTGTATTGTTACTATTGTTTTCTTTATTTTTTTATATATATATTTTTTGTATTCTGTCTGGGGAGTGGCAAATGGAGGGATTATTGTATTTTTATTATTATTTTTTCTTTTTCTTGTATTCTGTTTTGGGAGAGGAAAATGGAGTTTTTTTTGTATTATTACGATTATTTTCGTTATTATTATTTTGTGTTTTGTATTTTGTTTGGAGAGAGGAAAATGGAGGGATTATCGTGCTATTTTTTATTACTTTCATTATCATTGTTATCATTTTTATTTTGTTTTCCGTTTGGGGAAAGGGGAAAAGAGGATTTATTGTTATTATTGTTATCATTACCATTTTAATTATCGTTGTTATTATATTAATTTTGTTTTCTCTTAGAAGAGAAGGGGATTGTGGATTTAAAAAGAAAATCTGCAGTTGTAATTTTTTTTGTATTTGTATTGTTTGTGGTTTGGGATGAATAAAGGAAGGGTTTCATCGTGTTATTTTGTTATTATTTTTATTTGTATTTTGCGTGGGAAAAGGAGAAAGAAAAATACAAAAAAAGAAGAAAAAAATCTTTGAAGATTATCTTTGATATTTATAATGAGTGGATGTCTTTTATATCATAGTTATCCATTTACCTGTTTTGTGTTTTGGAGGAAGATAATTTTTATATTATTCATTTCACTTATTTACGTATTTCCTTTATATATTTCCTGGATTTGGGGAAGTAAAAAAATACTTTTTTTCATTTATATATCTTTGACTTATTTCCTCTGTCTATTTATTTCATTTATTTGATAATTTTTAGAATTAACTTCTGCTTATTCATCTATCTATTTACCTTGATTTACATATTTTTTAATTGATTTATCTATTCATTTCCTGTATTTGGGGAAAAGAAAAAGGTTTGTTTTATCCATTTGTTTTATCCGTATTTTTTTTTTTTTTTTTTTTTTTTTTTTTTTTTTTTTTTTTTAAATCGCGTCTTATCGGTCTGTTTTATTTTGCGGAATTACTCCCATTTCCCATTTTGTCTTTGATATTTGATATGAGAAAATGTATCGTAGAAAGACAGTAAAAGGAAAATAGATGAAGATGGTGAGAAAAAAATCTTTCGAAACCTAAGAACTATTAACTATTGTGGTACTTATAAAACTTTTATTACTTATATTACTTATGATACTTATAATACTTATATTACCTTATTCATTGCACTATCATCATCACTGAAATTGAATATCTTGCTTCACACTTTAGAGAAAGATCACTATAACACAGAACGAAAAAAATAAAATAAGAAAAAGATGATAATGATACAGTAAACAATATCAATTGCGATTAATGTAGAAAAGGATGAATGAGAATAAATATATTTACAATGCAAGAGAAGTTTTTGACCAAATTCGATAATATCTTCTTCAGAAATATTTCAGATGAAGATATAATAATACTAATAAAATATTCTACAATAATACATTAATACAAAACGAAAAATTGATAATAATAATAATGATAATGATAATGATGATGATAATGATAATGATAATGATAATGATAATGATTGAAATGATAATGATAATGATAATGATATGATAATGATAATGATAATGATAATAATGATAATGATAATGATAATGATAATGATTGATAATGATAATGATATAATGATGATGATGATGGATGTGATGATGATGATATGATGATATATGATAATGATAATGATAATGATAATGATGATATGATGACATAAATAATGATAATGATATATGATAATGATAATGATGATGATGATGATGATGATAATGATAATATGAATAATATAATGATAATGATAATGATAATGATAATGATAATGATAATGATAATGATAATGATAATGATAATGATAATGATGATGATGATGAATGAGATAATGATAATGATAATGGATAATGATAATGATAATGATAATGATAATGATAATGATAATGATAATGATAATGATAATGATAATGATAATGATAATGATAATGATAATGATAATGATATAATGATAGTGATAATGATGATGATATGATAATGATAATGATAATGATAATGATAATGATAATGATAATGATAATGATAATGGATAATGGCATGATAATGATTCTGAAAATGGATTACAAGCACGCACTCACCCACAAACCAAGGATTTCGCTTGTTCTTCTCGACCGTCAAGCTGAGGAAATACTCGTCAAAACCTCTCACGGGGTTGGCTTGGGGTTGGACCGACAGTGTTCCCTCCACCTCGGGTTCGTTACCTGTGTGGGGTAGGGGGTTGGGGGGTGGGGGAGTGGGGGATGGGGTAGGAGAGAGAGAAAAAGGGGGATGAGTGAGTGAGAGAGAATGAGTGTTGGGGTAGGTTGGTAGGTAGGTAGATAAATAGATAGGTATACAGGTAGATAAAAAAATAACACACAGACATATACATATAGAAAGAAAGGGAGGGAGAGAGGAGAGAGAGAGAGAGAGAGAGAGAGAGAGAGAGAGAGAGAGAGAGAGAGAGAGAGAGAGAGAGAGGAGAGAGAGAGAGAGAGAGAGAGAGAGAGAGAGAGAGAGAGAGAGAGAGAGAGAGAGAGAGAGAGAGAGAGAGAGAGAGAGAGAGAGAGAGAGAGAGAGAGAGAGAGAGAGGAGAGAGAGAGAGAGAGAGAGAGAGAGAGAGAGAGAGAGAAGAGAGAGAGAGAGAGAGAGAGAGAAGAAAAGGGAGAGAGAGAGAGAGAGAGAGAGGAGAGAGAGAGAGAGAGAGAGAGAGAGAGAGAGAGAGAGAGAGAGAGAGAGAGAGAGAGAGAGAGAGAGAGAAGAGAGAGAGAGAGAGAGAGAGAGAGAGATGAGTGAGAGAGAGAGAGAGAGAGAGAGAGAGAGAGAGAGAGAGAGAGAGAGAGAGAGGAGAGAGAGAGAAGAGAGAGAGAGAGAGAGAGAGAGAGAGAAATAGAAAAAAAGAAATAGAGAGAGAGAGAAAGAGAGAGAGAGAAAGAGTGAGAGATAAAGAGAGCCATACAAGAAGTAGGTGGGAAACGGAGGGATGCAGTAAGATCGATGATGAGAAATGAAGAATAGGAAAAAGTAGAGAAAAATAAAAGGAAAAGAAGGGGAGATGCGGCCTGAGTCTATGTTTTCATTTGTATCTGTGTTTATCTGTCAAGACAAAATGCCTTGGCCGAATCTGTTTACGGGGGAGTAGTGAAATGTGGGTTGTGGCTCCGTAGATTTATGGCCAATCCTCGCCAGAGCCTGGTACAGAAGTCACGTCTTGTTTTCATGTTTACCTGTGTGTGTGTGTCTATATATACATACATACATACGTATGTATGTATGTATGTATGTATGTATGTATGTATGTATGTAGTATGTATGTATTGCATGTAGTAATGATGCATGTATGTGCATGTATGTAATGCATGTATGTAGCATGTATCATGTATGTATGTATGTATGTAATGTATGCATGTATGTATGTATGTAGTATGTATGTATGTAGTATGTAGTATGTATGATAGCATGTTGTATGGTATGTATGCATGTATGTATGTATGTATGTATGTATGTATGTATGTAATGTATGTATGTATGTATGTATGTCATGTATGTAGTATGTATGTAATGTATGTAGTATGTATTATGTATTTGTATATATATGTACATATATATATATTTATATAATACAGATATATAAATTATATATATTAATATAATATATATATATACAATACATAATATATATAATATATATTATATATATATATAATATATAATATAATATATAGTATATATATATATATACTAATAATAATTATATACATACATTTAATATATATATATATATATATATATATATAATATATATATATAATCATTATATACTAAACGATATATACATAATGAATATACATATAGATACAATATATAATATATATATATCTATATAAACACACAAAACAATACAAATATTATAAAAAAATTACCAACACAAATAAACACAAAAATAATATATATATACAATATAAAAATATATATATATATTATATAAATATATATATAATAATATATATAATAATATATATATATAAATATATATATAGTAAATAGATAAATAAATAGATAAATAATTATATAATATAAAATATATATATAAATATATATAATATATTTACATACATATTATAAATACACCCCCCACCTTCCCCTTTCCCTTCTCTCCCCCTCGGCCTTCCCCTCTCACCTCACCCATCCTCACCCTCCCCCTTCCCTTTACCCCTCCCTCTTTCGCTCCCCCTTCCCCCTCGTTCCTCTCCGTCTCCCTGGAGACAACGAGGCGACCTCGCCGGACCACCGCCTTACCCCTTCTCCCTCCACCCTTCCCCTCCCTCCCCCCAACCCTGCCGCCGCCCCACCCGACTCCCACCTTTCCCCCTCCCTCCCCCTTTCCCCTTCCCCCTCCCTCACCCTTTCCGCCCTCCTCCCCTTCCCCTTCCCCTCCTTCCACCCACCCTCCACCTCTACCTTTCCCTCCACCCTCCACCCGTCCCCCACCCACCCTTCCCCCTTCCCCCTCCACCCACCCCCAACCCCCCCTTTTCCCCCAACCCCTCCTCCTCCCCCTTCCCCTCTTCCCTCCTCCCTCCCTCTTCCTTCCCTCTTCCCTTCCCTCTCACCTGAGGACACGAGCGACCCGCCGACCACCCCGTCCTTCCTTCCCCTTCCCTCCCCTTCCCGCCTCCACACCACGCCTCCCTACCCCCTCCACCTCCACCCTTCCCTCTTCCCCTCCCCTTCCCGGTCTCCCCCTCTCCCCCTCTCCCCTCACCTGAGGAACGAGCCCCTCCCTTCCACCCGTCCCCCCTTCCCCCCTTTCCTCCACCCCCGCTCCCCTCCTTCCCCCTCTTCCTCTCCCTCTCCACCTCCCCCTTCCCCCTCCCCCCCTCCAACCCTCTCCCCTTCCCTCTCACCTGAGGACACGAGCGACTCTCGCCGACCGACCCTCCTTCCCCTCCCCTCCACCCACTTCCCCCCTCCCGTCCCTTCCCCTTCCCCACCCTCCCCCCTCAACCCTCCCTTTTTCCACCCACCCTCCGCTTTGCCCCTCCCTCCCTCTTCCCCCTACCCCCCTCCCCCCCTCCCCCCTCCCTCTTCCTCCCTTTCCCCCTCCCCCTCCCCTCTTCACCCCCTCCACCCAGCCCACCACCCTCCCCCCCCTCCACCCACCCTCCACCCTTCCTCTCCCCTTCCCCTCTCCCTCTCACCTGAGGACACGAGCGACCTCGCCGACCACCCGTCCGAGCCGATCCAAGAGAAACTGCCCGTGGCGTTGTTCCTCCTGACCGCCCGCATCACGCCCGCGACTTCCTGGTCCGAGCCGAAGATGATCACGCCTGCAAGGGGGGGAGGGGGAGGGTGATGATGGTGGTGGTGATGATGGTGATGGTGTTGATAAGGTGATGGTGTTGATGGTGGATGGTGATGGTGTTTGATAAGGTGGTGATGATGATGGTGATGGTGATGGTAGGAATATTCACGATAGTAAATACTTGATGTGCTGCGTTCTAAACCATTTCTATTATTGATACTACTAATATTAATGTGCCACTTCTGCTACTACTATTAATACTACTACTAATAATTTGCTGCTTTTACTACTACTATTAATACTACTAATGCTATTACTAATATTGCTAATACTAATACTATCACTGTTACTAATAATAGAGGTACTGGGATTAATGATAATAATATCAATAACAACTATAATAATAACAATGATAATCATGATCATTAAGAATTGAATTAATAACAAATGATGATAGCAACAATAGACATCAACAATGATAACTATAACGATGAAAAGCGCGAAAATAAAGATGAAAAATGTTCGGCAACATATTCTCGCTGCTTCTGAAATAATTATAATAAGACAACCCATAAAAAAAAGAAAGAAAGAAAGAAAGAAAGAAAGAAGAAGAGAAAGAAAGAAAGAAAATACATATCCCGGCCGCCTCCTTAACTCTGGCTCGCAATAACGATAATGATAATGACAAAGAAAAAATATAATTCAACAATAATGATAATAGTTAAGAAAAAAGTGATAATAACAATTAGGAAAGACAAAAAGAAAGGAAAAAAAGAAGAATGCTTCTGCAACATCATAAACAATAACAATAATGACAATAGTAGAGAAAAAATATCATAATAACAATTAGAAATGACAAAAAAAGAAAAGAAAAGAAAGAAAGAAAAGAAGAGAAGAAAAGAATAAAGAAAAGAGGAAAGAAGAAGAGAAAGAAAAGAACAGAAGAGGAAGAAAAAGAAGAAGAAAAAGAAAAAGAAAAGAAAAAGAAAAAGAAAAGAGGAAAAAAAGAAAAAGAAGAAAGAAAAAGAAAAAGAAAAAGAAAAGAAAAAGAAAGAAAAAGAAAAAAAGAAAAAGAAAAAGAAAGAGATTAAAAAAAAAAAAAAAAAAAAAAAAAAAAAAAAAAATATTATAATATAATATATATATATATATATATATATATATAATATATATATATATATATATATATATATATATATATATATATATATATATCCCTCACCTCTGGCCCGCTGCTTCTGCAACAG
>NW_020870861.1:84041-89041 GCF_003789085.1 Penaeus vannamei
ACCGAGAAGAGAGAGAGAGACAGCGAGAAACAGCGAGAGAGAGAGAGCGAAAGAGAGAGAAAGAAAGAGAGAGAGAAGAGACAGCTTGAAACAGCGAGAGAGAGAGAGAGAGAGAGAGAGAGAGAGAGAGAGAGAGAGAGAGAGAGAGAGAGAGAGAGAGAAGAGAGAAAGAGAGAGAGAGAGCGGCATTACCACGAGCCCTTCGTTTAATAAAGAACACGTGACACCATATGAGAGATCGCGCTGTGATAACCAGCTGTCACGCCACGCAATAGGAAGGGGGAGGGGTGGGGGGGGTGGCCGTGGGAGGGAGTGGGAGGTGGGAGGGGTCCTTTGGGGATGGGAGGTGGGAGGGCCGGGGGAGGGGTCCTTAGGGGAGAGGCGGGAAGGGAGGAGGGGCTGGGTGGGGTGCGGGGGGGGGGCGGTGCAAGCAGGGCTGGATACTCACTTTGCACTTTATTTCTCTTTACTCTTTATATAGCGCTCAAGTTTTCTTTCTCCACTTCCTCTCGCTCTATATATTTTTCTCTGTATATTTTTTTTCTCTCTCTCTTTCTCTCTCTCTCTTTCTCTCTCTCTCTTTCTCTCTCTCTCTCTCCTCTCTCTCTCTTTCTCTCGCTTCTCTCATCTGCTCTTCTCTCTCTCTCTCTCTCTCTCTCTCTCTCTCTCTCTCTCTCTTCTCTCTCTCTCTCTCCTCTCCCTCTCCCTCTCCTCTCCCTCTCTCTCCCTCTCTCTCTCTCTCTCCTCTTCCTCTCTCCTCTCTCTCTCTCTCTCCTCTCTCTCTCTTCTCTTTCTCTCTCTCTCTCTCTCTCTCTCTTCTCTCTCTCTCTCTCTCTCTCTCTCTCTCTCTCTCTCTCTCTCTCTCTCTCTCTCTCTCTCTCTCTCTCTCTCTCTCTCTCTCTCTCTCTCTCTCTCTCTCTCTCATTCACACTCTCTGTCTCTGATAAAATAACAATAACTATAAGAATTAAAGTAAAGATGACAAGAATAACGGTAATGATAATGATAATGATTCTAACTCATAATAATAATGATTATAATCATAATATTGATCACAGCAATGATAATGATATTGATGCTAATAACAATGATAGTGGTAATTTCCGTGTTTATTATTGTTCTTATCATTATTCTGAGCATCATCATCATCACCCTCATCCTTGTTGTTATTACTGTTGTTGTTATTATCACTTTCATTACTATTATCACCACCATTATTTACACTAATACCCGTATCAGTATCATTATTAGCATCATGATTATAATTAATATCATCATCCTTATTACGTTATTTTTGTCACTGCAGTGTTATTTCGTGTTGGAGATCACGAACACAAAAAACAAGGCCCTGTGATTCCCTAGATCACGTACGTATAAACAAACAAAAACAGGAAAATATATATACTAGGAATTAAAGAAAGAAAGAAATAGATTACACGGAACACGAATGTAAAGCCATATTTTGATAAATGATGGAGACAGATAAGTAGAGGAGAGCTGTCTATCATTTCGGATAAGAAAGCATGCTATTGGTGGACTTTTTTTTTTTTTTTTTTTTTGGGGGGGGTCAAGGACACGGGAAATCTGAAGGTTAATGATAGCCTTTCGGTATTTAAATCCCCCCCTTCTCCTCCCTCTATAGCTCTTAATCCTATTATCCCCCTTTTTCTATTCCTCTTTTCCTTTCCAATTCCTTTTTTCTCAGATTTTTTTCTCATCTTCTCCCTTCCTCATCTCTATCTCCATTGTTCTACCCCCCCCCCCTTACCTTCACCCTCTCCCTTCCCCCTTACCCTCTCCTCCTCTCCCTCCCCCCTAACCATCTGCACTACTCGTCGTCCCCCCCCTCCCTCACCCCCCCCCCTTAATGCGGGTGTGACAAATTATATACTACGGTGTAATTAGGTCATGTCTTTTTTATTTGTGAAAATTTTAAGATTTTATATATATATATATATATATATATATATATATATATATATATATTATTGTGTGTGTGTGTGTGTGTGTGTGTGTGTGTGTGTGTGTGTGTGTGTGTGTGGTGTGTGTGTGTGTGTGTGTGTGTGTGTGTGTGTGTGTGTGTGTGTGTGTGTGTGTGTGTGTCCATAAATAAATTCATACACACATACAGGATAAGTATACATATATTTATACATACATACACATAAAAAATATACATCCATACATACACATCCCGTAAAAAATACGTACATCCATGCACACATTCACATAAAAAATAACGAGCATTTTGCGGCGCTACTTTGGCCACTAAAATCCGTATATTTATCGACCTGTTCGTTCCTAACAATCGGGCCTTTGGCTAGGGCTTCGACTTCCCGCTATGACTGACGTTTCGGACGCGTTGGTTGGTCACGTCAACCCCGTCCTTCACCGAATTATATGTGTATTATATGATACTTCCCCTCGTCCGATTTCACTCAGTTACGATCGCCTGTCACGGGTTTCAAAGTGCGTGTTACGAGAGAACTGTACGGAGAAGGTCGTCAGCTGACCTTGTAAGTTGCGTTCGATCGTAAAGGATAAGTCCGTCCTCTCTTTTTTTATTGTCAATTAAGGTTTTGTTTTATGCGTCGTCGTAGAACACGGAGGTTGCCCTCTTTGACCTTGAGGGGAAGGTATTTTTGTTTTCTTTTCTTTTCTTGTTTTTTTTTTTTTTTTTTTTTTTTTTTTTTACTTGTAGATTTATTTTGGAATATTACTAATCGTTTGCCATTCTATACCATTTTTCTTGTTATTCGTTCTTCATTTCTAGATAAATATTTTTTTAATTCTTCGTTTCCCCCATTTTTATTTTTATTTCATTTTTCGCTTCTCACATTTTTAGATTTTTAACCATTTTTGGTTTCCCCTTTTTATTTCCATTTTCGTTTTTTTTTCCTAATTTTAAGGTTTTATTTCCCCCCCTCTTTAGATCTGATTTCATTCTTCTTTTCCCCGAATTTCGGATTTTCTTTTCACTTTCCCTTTTTCCAATATTATCTCACGTCTTTTTCGTATGTCTTCGCTTCCCCTTTTTTAGACGATCGTATATAGGGGACTCACGCCATCAGCTGATAGGTATAGGTCCAAACGCTCTAGCCTGCCATAGAGTCGAAGGACAATTCTTACAAATAAGAGGATCCCCTGCATAGAGAGACAGGCTTAAATCCCATACGGAAAACAAACAAAGGGGATCCAACACCAATAATTCACCGGTAATGGATAAGCATGGAAACTTAAAGTGTTTATATTTGCGCGCGAGAATCGTTCATCAGAGACGTTCAAATAGATCTGGAGCGTTGGAGAGCGGCAGTAGTTCCTCTCGCAGAAGGCGCGGAGGCGAGGGGAGGGTCAAGGCACAAGCGGAGCGCGTTACTTATTAAAGAATTTATAGTCTGGGAGCGCCGGGCGTTGTGCGACTCTCCCTCCCTTCTCGATGCGTTCCGATTCCTTTGTTTCTCTCTGTAGGTTCTTCTCTCTTCTTTTTTTTTTTCTCTCTACACACCTGCTTCTCTCCCTTCTCTCCCTTCTCGCTTTGTCTTTGCTTAGATTCGTTTCTTTTTGTTTATTTCTATCTCCGTCCCTTCTTTCAGTTGTGTTTTCGTTCTCTCTCTTTCTATTGTTATGTCTCTGTTATCCTGTCGGGATGCGTCTGCCTTTCAGTTTATCAATATCTATATATCTGCGCGTGTATGTGTGTCTATTTATATATTTATATATATGTGTGTGTATGTGTTATTGTGTATGTGTGTATGTGTGTCTGTGTGTGTGTGTGTGTGTGTGTGTGTGTGTGTGTGTGTGTGTTGTGTGTATATATATATATATATAATATATATATATATATATATAATATATATATATATATATATATATATATATATATATATATATATATATATATATATATATATATATATATATATATATACATATATACATGAATGTATATATAAAAACATATTTGTGTGTGTGCATTTTTGCCTCTCTGTATTCCATTTGACTTGCATCCTGTCACTCAATTGGAAGGGGTTCAGGTGTTGCCCAAGATGCTGCAATTTAGCTTCTTCTTCCCTCTTCCTCCTCTCCCCTCTCGCTCTCCCCCTCTCCCCTCTCTTCTTTTTCCTCTCTCCTCTCTCTCTCTCTCTCCCACTCTCCCCTCCCCTCCCCTCTCTCCCCTTTCACTCTCCCTGTGTCTCCTTCCCTCTCTCCCTCTCCTCTTTCCCCTTCTTCCTTCCATCCCCTTCTCTCTTTCTCCCACTCTCCCCTCTCTCCCCATCCACTCTTTCCACCCACTCTCCCATCTCCCCTCTCTCCCACTCCCCTCTTTCTCTCCATCCACTATCTCCACCCACTCTCCCTCTCTCTTCCACTCCCCTCTCTCCTTCTTCCCTCTCCCCCTCCCCCTCTCTCCCACTCCCCCTCTCTCCCCTTTCTAAACATACCCCTCCCCCCCCCCCCCCGCACTTGACCAACATCTGGCAGGTCGACATTTATTGAATTATTTCTTACGCTTTATTGCAGCGGCTCAAACCAAGCACAGGAACCTCGTAATGCTCTTGGGGAGAGAGGGGGGATGGGGGAAGGGGAGAGGGGAGAGGGGGGAGGGGAGGGAGGGGGAGTGGGCGGAGGGAGAAGGGGAGGGGAGAGGGGCGGGGGGGAAGAAGGGGAGGGGGGGAGGGGATGGGGGAATGGAGGGAAGAGGGGAGGGGAGATGGGGGAGAAAGGTAGAGGGGGAGGGGAGGAATAGAGGGGGAGGGGGGAGGGAGAGGAGAGGAGACAGGAGAAGGGGGAGGGGAGAGGTGAGAGGGGGGATGGGGAGACAGGAGGGAGAGGGAGGGGGGGGAGGAGAAAGGAGAGGGAAAAGAGAGAGAGGGAGGAAGGGGAGAGGAGAGAGGGAAAAGGGGGGGAGGAAGGTGGTGCCTACTTACCTCCCTATTCCATCATAGTCTGGAGTGGCGGGGGGTGGGGGGGGGATTTTTGGATGACATGACCTCTCCGAG
>NW_020870861.1:96541-99041 GCF_003789085.1 Penaeus vannamei
ATCTAATTTCCTCCCTACTTTTTTACTTATTTACTTCTATTTTCTTTTCTGTCTTTTTCTATCTCTTTCTTTTTATAATTTCTTGAAAAATGTAATTTTCTTTCGTTTTTTTCTTCTTCTTCTCATTTTTCTTTTTTCTATCTCCCCATTTGCTTTTCTACTCGTTTACTTTTATTTCTTTTTGTCCCTCTTTCTCTTCTTCTCTCTCATTTCTTTTTCATCATCCTATAAATGTTTTTTTTTTTTCGTTTTTTTCATCTCCAGTTTTCCCAACTTACGGTGTTTTTCTAATTTCCTCTCTACTTTTATACTTATTTACTTTTATTTTATTATTTTTTTCTTTTCCATCATCGCCCTGTAAATATTTTTTTTCGTGTTTTTTTTTGTTTTTTGTTTTTTCTAATCTCCTCTCCTTTTATACTTATTTACTCCTATTTCTTTTTGTCCATCATCGCCCTTTCTCTTTTTCTCCCTCTTTTATCTTTCATCATCTTATCCATGTCATTTTTTCGTAATTTTCTTCATTCTTCATCGCTCCTTTTCTCTACACGACAACTTACGATATTTTTCTAATCTCCTCTCTACGTTTATACTTATTTACTTCTATTTCTTTTTGTCCATCATCGCCCTTTTTCTTTTTCTCCCTCATTTATCTTTCATCATCTCCCTATCCATGTAATGGTATTTTTCTAATCTCCTCTCTACTTTCATACTTATTTACTTCTATTTCTTTTTGTCCATCATCGCCCTTTCTCTTTTTCTCCCTCTTCTCTTTCATCATCTTATCCATTAATTCATCTTACCCATTACTTCATCTTATCCATTAATTTATCCATTTTTTTCTACACCCTTTCTCTTTTTCTCCCTCTTTTATCTTTCATCATCTTATCCATGTCATTTTTTCCTTTTTTTCATTCTTTTCTCTACACGACAACTTACGGCATTTTTCTAATCTCCTCTCTATTTTCATACTTATTTACTTCTATTTCTTTTTGTCCATCATCGCCCTTTCTCTTTTTCTCCCTCTTTCTTTCATTCTTATCATTATTCATCTTATCCATTAATTCATCTTATCCATTACTACTTCATCTTATCCATTACTTCATCTTACCCATTACTTCATCTTACCCATTAATTCATCTTATCCATCAATTTATCCATTTTTCTCTACACGACAACTTACGGCATTCTTCCTCTCCGTTGCAGGCGCGAGCGGAGGAGCGTCCCCGAGCCGATCCCGCCGTCGAGAGCATGTCTGATCACCGTTTCCAAGATTAAAGCGGCGACACAGAGCCAGCACCGCAGAGGCGACACCGGGGATGGCACTCGCCCCATATCTCCGCGTCGCCGTGCCGGAAGAGGTCGTGGCACTGCTCCCTCTCGCGGCTCTGAGTTCGGCGCGCGGGTGTGCCGAGTGGGCGTGAGTGTGCTCTCGCGCGTCCGCTGATCCGGTCCCGCCGTCCTTCTCCCTCCCTCCTCTCTCTTTTTTTTTTTTTTTTTTTAAGGGTTTTTCGAAAGATGAGTCCGGAGTGACCGAGCCTGGCATGGCATCTGTGACGGAGCCTCAGTGCGTGACGGAGTGAGTTCACTGACCCGTTACCATGACAAGCTGTAACACCCGCCGGGTCGCCCTCGCTCTCGCGCTCCTCCTGGAGCTGTTGCCTCGCTTCGCTCTCTCCCTCTCCTCCCCCCTTCCTCCCCCCCCCTGCCCTCCCCCGCCCCGCGCCCCCCGCCCTAAACTCCGCCCGAGCCCGCGACCCACCGCCCTCGCCATGGACTACGACCTCCGGAGCCTGCTCTACGAGGGCGTCTACTCCGCCCGCGGCGCCCGCGCCCGCCGCCTCGCCAACCAGCAGAGCCCCGCCTCCAGCCTCAACTTCACGTGGCCGGCGAAGAAGGTGGTGGCCATGGACGGCGACATCATCCTGGGCGGCCTCATGATGGTGCACGAGCGGCACAACGACCTCGTGTGCGGCCCCATCATGCCCCAGGGCGGCGTGCAGGCGCTGGAGGCCATGCTGTACACGCTGGACTTCATCAACGACCAGGAGGACTTCATCCCCGGCGTGAGGCTCGGCGCGCACATCCTCGACGACTGCGACAAGGACACGTACGGCCTCGAGCAAGCCGTCGACTTCATCAAAGGTCAGGCTGGAAATCATTCTCGGTTCTTTTATTCCGCCATTCGCTGTTGACATTTTCATCTGGCTCGTCTTTTCTTATTTTATCGGCTTGTTTCCCTTTCTTCGTGGCTTTCTTTATACTTTTTTTATACTCTTTTATCCAGGTCCTCTTTTTGGCGTGGATTTCGTTTCCCCAATCTCGATTTTTTTCTATTTTTCCCTCTTTCTATTTCCCATTTTTCTTTCTTTTCGACAGGAAGGTCTGGTCACTATCACCCTCCTATCATTCCACTTAGCAACTTTCACCGTAATTTCTTTCTTTGATCATCTGTATCCATTTTCCTCCGTCTTTCCGCAAAATATCTTTTCTCTATCTG
>NW_020870861.1:114041-116541 GCF_003789085.1 Penaeus vannamei
GACGCCTGCTATATCGTAAATGGATATAAAAGATGTGTGTGTGCAGATTTAATTGTATATATGTATATATATATAATAGTATATATATATATATATATATATATATATATATATATATATATATATATATATGTACGTACATATATATATATATATATTATATATATACCTAACTACCTATATTATATATATATACAGTATATATCATACTATAACACTATACTATATACTACTACTCTATTACCTATATTATATATATATGTACGTATGTATGCATATTATATAGTATATATATATATATATATGTATAATAACCCTGTGTGTGGTGTGTGTCCCCATGTTGTGTGTGTGTGTGCCGCCTGTGTGTGCCCACCCCCTCGTAGTGCCTGTGATGCCTGCTCTCCTGAGTGTGTGCCTCTGTGTCGTTGCGCCTGTGTAGCGCTGCATGTGTGTGTGTGTGTGTGTGTGTGTATGATATTACTATATATACTATCATATATATATATATATATATATATATATATACTATTATATATATATGTATGTATGTATCCTATGTATGTATGCATGTATGCATATATATAGATACTAATCTATATGTTTAACTATACCTTACACCACTCTCCCAATCACCATATATATACATCATATATCCACCTTTCCCCTCCCTCTGCCCTGCGCCTCACCCTCCCTCACGACCGCCCAACTAATCCACAAACTACAAACATAAACACGCTCACCGACACACAACAATCGAACACACATCGCACCCATGATCGACGCCCAACAACAAAAAACAAAAAAAACACCAAAAAACAACCCGAAAACCTCCAACACACAGCATGCTTTGGGCGAGAAAATGTCAAAAACGCCTTCCTAATCTTCCCTGAGAGACAACTTCTACTTCCGCTTGAACATTCCTAGCCTAGTGACAAAACACACACCTCCCAGTCCCCCCGCCACTACAAGTCACCGGTCTCGATCTACGCAAAAATACCAACTTAACTGACAAACAAATACAACATACCTCGCCACTAAATTAATTCTCTCTCATAGTAACTCTTACTCTCTCAGACAGATCCGAAATCAATATAGCGAACTAACTCGACAGTTGACCTATAGCCTTCAGAAGGTCTAGAAAGAGCTAATTTGATCGGGAAAATATCAGTGAGAGGAAGGGAGACAACGGATGGATACATCGCACAAAGTGAAGACAAAACGCTCTCCTCTAAAATCCTTTATATGTCACAGTTAGCGTCCTCTCAATTCTATTTCAATATATCCTTCCTATCCTACACATTATTAGATAGATAGTTGGATAGATAGATAGATAGATAGATAGATAGATAGATAGATAGTTAGATGAGATTAGATGATAGATAGACTAATAGAAGACAGAGTAGCATAGATAGAGAGATAGATAGATAGATATATAGATAGATAGACAGATTAGATACGCACTCAGATCAGGATACGAACTAATAGATAGATAAGATAGCATAGAGTACGACATAGAACAATGGTAGATAAGTATAGATTAACAAAGAACTTACTAGATTAGATAGACAGATAGATAGATAGAAGATAAAGAATAGAATGAGATAAGAATCTAGCTCAGAGCAGATAAGATAGATAGATAGATAGATAGATGAGATATCTCACAGTAGATTAAGATAGATTAGATAGAATAGATAGATAGATAGATTAGGACAGATAGATAGATAGATAGTAGATAGATAGATAGAATAAGATATAGATATAGATATGTTATACAGGATACCTTTATATAAATAACCACATTCTTTCTGTCTCTCACTCATATCTTCTTTTCTATTCATCTGCTACGTTTCCCATGTTTTTCTTTTCTTTTTCTTTCGTCTTAAGGGTAGATAGCGGCATCTTGGCCTCCCCTTGTTACCTGGTTAAAGCGGGTCTAGAAGAAGGAGCAATTAGGAATTTAGAGAAAAGAGCGTAAACGTCGTAGTGGGTACACGAACCGAGCAACTAAGTGCTTATTTATATAATTCCATATCCACACCCGACTCGCTCCATGCAATAAAAAATCCAAAAATTTTAATCAAATTTTCCGAACATGGTTACTCGCCCCTAACATGGCTGTTCCAAAGCGCCCCAATCTCTCAACATTATGCTGTAGTGCTTAGGGGGTTGTAAATCTCTTCTTCTCTAGTTTGTCTCTCTCCCTTTCTCTGCCTCCCTGTCCCTGGTTTCTCTCTCTTTCCTCTCTCCTTTCCTCCTCTCTCCCCTCCCTCTCTCTCGTCCCTGCTTTGTCTCTCGCCTCTCGCCCGCGGCCAGCTCGCCATCCAATCCCGTCTATCCTGTCTCTATCTTTCTGCTCCAGTGGGCTGCTGCTCGCCACTGCGGTCCGAGATAAGAGGTGCGGTAGACTCCTCTACTGCCTCCGCTGGTGCTCTCGCGCTTCTCTGTCTCTCTCTCTCTCTCTCTCCTACTCCTTCTCTCTGCTCTCTCTCCTCGGACGTCG
>NW_020870861.1:129041-131848 GCF_003789085.1 Penaeus vannamei
ATCTCCGTATCAGAAGCAAAAGGGATTTAAACAAAGGCAAAAAAGCAATTTCCTCTGTTGATGTTTACGTTAAGATTTGTCGAAGACAAGTCAGTCGTACGTCAGAATTTTTCCTCTCTTTCTCTCTTCTCTCGTTTCTCGTTTTTCTCGTTTTTTCTTCTCTCTTTTTTTTCTTCTCTCTTTCTTTCTTTTTTTTTTTCTCTGTTTCTCTGATTTCACTTCTCTTTCTCTTCTCTTATCTCTCTCTTCTCTTTCTTCTTCTTCTCCTTTCTTTCTTCTCTTCTCTTCTTTCTCTTCTCTTCTCTCTCTCTCTCTCTCCTCTTCTCTCTCTCTGCTCTCTCTCTCTCCTCTCTACTCTCTAGTCTCTCTCTCTCTCTCTCTCTCTCTCTCTCTCTCTTCTTCTCTCTTTCTTTTCTCTCTTCTTCTTTCTTTCTTCTTTTCTTTCTCTTATCGTTCTTTCTTTCTTTTCGCACTGTGTTAGGCAAAAACAACAACTCATTTCCTTTCCTCCTTCTATTGCTAAAAACCAAAAAAAGAAACTACATCAATTAGATTTTTCTTTTTTTCTTTTTTTTCGTCAATTACGGATCGAAATCTCCGTCATCAGAAGATTTAAACAAAGCAATTTATTTCCTCTGTTGAGTTACTGAAGAGGATTTTGTTCGAAAAATGCACTCGTACGTCAGAATTTTCCTCTCTTTCTCTCTTTCTCTCTGGTTCCTCGTTTCTTTTTTTCTTTCTCTCTGTTCTTCTTTCTCTCTTTCTAGTTTCTTGTTTTATTTTCTCTGTTTTTCTCTGTTATTTCATTTTCGCTTTTTTCTTCTCTTCTCTTCTCTTACTCTTCTCTTCTCTTCTCTTCTCTTCTCTTCTCCTCCTCTCTCTTCTCTTTCTCTTCTCTTCTCTTCTCCTCTTCTTCTCTTCTCTTTCTCTCCTCTCTCCTCTCTCTTCTCTCTCTCCTCTCTCTCTCTCTCTCTCTCTCTCTCTCTCTCTCTCTCTCCTCTCTCTCTCTATCCAACAGCACACAACCAAAATATACACATACAGATAGATAGATAAATTGACAAATCGATAGACTGATAGATAAACTGATACACAGATACATAGATATAGATATACGTGCATCCATGTATGTATACAGTGTACAACATCGCAAGCTCTCAACATACAACTCTGATTAACCTTTAACCTGCCCTCCAGCTTGACCTCACCTGACCTTACTCCCTTCCAATGAAAAGACAATATCACTGAACATTGCAGTGGAAGGATAGAGCGAAGAGCGCACGCGGTGAATAAGAATGCTGTACATATTTGAAGCCGTATTTTGCGGAGGGGGGAGGGAGGGAGAATAGGGAGGGAGAATACAGAGAGAGAAGAGAGAGAGAGAGAGAGAGAGAGAGAAGAGAGTGAAGGAGGGAGGGAGGCGAGAATTAGGGAGGGAGAATAAGAGAGAGAGAGCGAGCGAGATTAGAGAGAGAGAGAGAGAGAGAGAGAGAGAGAGAGAGAGAGGAGAGAGAGAGCGGAGGGGGGGGAGAGGAGGAGAGAGAGAGGGGAGAATAAGAGAGAGAGAGAGTGAAGGGGGGGAGGGAGGGAGAGATAAGGAGAGAGAGAGAGAGAGAGAGAGAAGAGAGAGCGGAGGGGGGAGGGAGGGAGAAATAAGAGAGAGAGAGAGTGAGAGGCGGAGGGGGAGGAGAGGAGAATAAAAGAGAGAGAGAGTGAAGGGGGGAGGGAGGGAGAATAAGAGAGAGAGAGAGTGAAGGGGGAGGGAGGGAGAAATAGAGAAGAGAGAGAGTGAAGGGGGGAGGAGAGAATGAGAGACAGAGAGTGGGAGGGAGGGGAGAATAAGAGAGAGAGAGGAGAGAGGGGGGAGGGAGGGAGAATGAGAGAGAGAGAGCGGAGGGGGGGAGGGAGGGAGAATAAGAGAGAGAAAGAGAGAGAGAGATAGAGAGAGAGAGTGAAGGGGGGAGGGAGGGAGAATAAGAGAGAGAGACAGAGAGATCTTTCCTTGCGACTAGTCCGGCTAAAAGAAAGTAGATATTAATAGATAAACACATATATGGATATATATATAGATAGATAAATAGGTAAGCAAATAGATCAGTAAATAAGCAAAAAAACAAAAACAAATGCAGAGATAGATAAGAAATTGAAGTAAATAAGCAAATGAGTAAATATATGCAGAGATAGATAAGAAATTGATAATATAAATAACAAGACAATAGATAAATAGAATAAGTAAACAAATGAAAAATAAATAAACAGAAAATATATATGTAAACTAAACAAAATTATAAGTAAACAAATGAATAAATAAACAGAAATATATATATATATAAACTAAACTAAATAATAATTATACAAATAGTAGATAAATAAACATAAATGTATATACAAACCAAAACAAAATGATAATTTTACAAATAAATAAGTAAAATAACAAAATAACATATAAACAAAACAAAAATAATAACGTTAAATATAATAATATTATTTGAAAAAAAAAACAGAAAAGATTATTATATTAAAGTATAAACAAGAACAGAATTTAAATAACAATATGAAGAGAAAAAAAAAACAAACGAAAAAAAAATAAACAATATTCAATATGATAAGAAATAACAAAAACAAAAACATACAAACTATATAAACAAATCTTTCAATCTTCACCGCATGTCTCTTTTTTTTTTTTTTTTTTCGTCGCCTACCGATCTTTGGCGTCGAGAACACGAACGAATGCGCCTAAAAGGGAGGAGAAAAATAAAGATCCGAGGACGTATTTTTTCCTCTGCTCTTCAGCTTTCTTCTCCTCT
>NW_020870862.1:2500-7500 GCF_003789085.1 Penaeus vannamei
GAGAGAGAGAGAGAGAGAGAGAGAGAGAGAGAGAGAGTGAGTGAGTGAGAGAGAGAGAGGGAGGGAGGAGGGAGGGAGAAAAAGAAAGAGAGATAGAGAGCATGATGCAGACAAACAAAGAAACAAATATAAAAAAAAAAATACGTTCAGATACAGTAAATCGAAGTAGAGAAAGAACAAAAGAGCGAAAGAGCAGAAAGACAAGACCAAAGTAAAAAAAAAAAAAAAAAAAAAAAAAATCCCAACTCCCCCCCTTCCCCCTCCCCCTCCCCCCAAGCCCGACGCCGCCACCGACCTTTGATGAAGTCGACGGCCTGCTCGAGTCCGTACGTGTCCTTGTCGCAGTCGTCGAGGATGTGCGCGCCGAGCCTCACGCCGGGGATAAAGTCCTCCTGGTCGTTGATGAAGTCCAGCGTGTAGAGCATGGCCTCCAGCGCCTGCACGCCGCCCTGGGGCATGATGGGGCCGCACACGAGGTCGTTGTGCCGCTCGTGCACCATCATGAGGCCGCCCAGGACCACGTCGCCCTCCACCACCAACACGCTTGGCCGGCCACGTGAAGTTGAGGGCGCCCGTGGGACTCGGCTTGGCCAGGCGCTTGTCCCGGGGCCGCGTGGGGGCCGGGGGGGGGGGGAAGGCGGGAGGAGGGGGTGGGGTTGGGGACGGGCGGTGGGGGGGTTGTCGGGTCTGTAGGGCTGTGTTGCGGGGTTGGGAGGTCGGGTGGAGGGGGAGGGTGAGGTTGTGTAGGGGAAGGGCGAGGCTGTGGTTGTGGGGGGCGAGCCTCTCCCACGCCCCGTCGTACAGGAAGGTCCTCGGGTCGTGGTGGCGGTCAGGAGGAGGCGCAGGAGGGGGCGGGGAGGAGGTGAGGGCGTGGCCGAGGTGGAGCAGGAGGGTCGCTGTCCAAAGCACCGCGGGGAGAACAGGAACCAGACATGTCGAGTCCGGCACGAGCATGTTCAAGTCATCCGCGATCCCTCCTCTCGCCTTGGCTCTTTCTCCTTCCCCTTCTCCTTCGTACCCTTCCGTTCCCTCTGTCTCCCCTCCTTCCTATCTCTCCCCTCTGCCGCCCCCGTGTCTCTCGAGTGTCTCCAGACCCCCGCAAGGCCACCGGGGCGGGCTCTAAGGCATCTTATTCTCCACTTGAGGGACCTTTTCTTCCTCGATAGCTATCTCACCACTCGCACCTCGCTCTCGCACACTCGCTCGCCCGCCATGGCTCTCGAGGACGACCCTTTCTCTCTCTCTCTCTCTCACTCGTGTCTCTTTTGTTGTTATTTCCCTTCTTCTTTTTTTCTCTCTCTCTTCCCTTTTTAGTATTTTCCTTTATTTTTTCTCTCTCTTCCTTTTTTAGTATTTTCTTTTTCTTCTATTTTTTTATCTTCCTTTTTTCTATTTATTTTTCTTTTGTTGGTATTTTTCTTTACTCTTTTCCTTCTTTCTTCCTTTTTTCTATTTTTTTCTATTTTTGGGGCACTTGGGATTGATTCACATTGTGTTGGGATTTTGGTTTTAGGTGATTTTGGTCACGTTATTATTATTATTATTATTTTTAAAAAGATGGTTGTTGTTTATTCTGAAATTGTGTTTTGGGATTACTCATTAGTATATTCTCGGGAAATTGTTGGATATTCGAGGTGATAAATGATAATAATATTGTTCAGTTTTGTTCATTATTTTATTGCTATCGTTGTTTTTCTTTCTTTTACATTCTCACCTTTTCAAATTAAAAAAAAAAACGTATTTTATGGATTATATATCTATTTTCCAGAACAACCAAATAGTATTAAAAAAAAAAAAAATTAGAATGATTAGATAACTAGATTAATTCTGAATTAGAAATGATTATGAAAAACAATAAATGAATGATAGAGTTGATAAATAGATGAAAATGAGAGACAACACACACACACACACACACACACACACACACACACACACACAAAAAAAAAAGACACACACACACACACACACACACACATATGCATACATACATACATACGTACATACATACATATATATATATATAATATATATATATATATATATATATATATATATATATATATATATATATATAATATACAAGAAATTCACATTGATAGTTTCAGTAACACCTTTCTTTCTTTTTTCTTTGCCTGTTAAAGATGACATGAAATCTTTACTGCAGTTGTGGGTGAAGCCTTGTGACAGAAAACGGAAACAGAGTGAGGAATGTGAGACACGATAAAAAAAAAAGAAATGGAAAAAGAATGCGAAAAGGAAGAGGCGAGAGAAGAATGGCGGTTATGACGGGTTTATTCTGTTTGTTTTGTTACGCTTTCATTGTCTAGAAATACGGTGGAAGGGGATAAAAAAAGAAGAGGGAAGAAATGAAAAATGGGTAAAGGAAGGGAAGGAAGAAGAAGATGGGTAGATAGATAGAGAGAAAGAGAGAGAGAGAGAGAGAGAGAGAGAGAGAGAGAGAGAGAGAGAGAGAGAGAGAGAGAGAGAGAGAGAGAGAGAGAGAGAGAGAGAGAGAGAGAGAGAGAGAGAGAGAGAGAGAGGAAGAGATAGATAGATAGATAGATAGACAGATAGATAGATAGACAGAAGATAGACAGACAGAAGATAAGATAGATAGATAGATAGATAAAACGAGAGAGAGAGAGATAGAGATTGAGGAAAATAAAAAACAAATAAACACAAAGATTGAGCGAAGGGCAGGCAAGTGAGGAGAGGCAGGGAAGGGGGGAGGAGGATGAGAGGAAGGAGGAGGGGGGGGGGGGAAAGAGGCAGCAACAGGTGGCGAGAGAAGTAAATGACGGAATATGCAATAAATCTGGGAACAAGAAGCGAAATAAGAATAAATGTGAGAATAAGAATACTGATAAGAATGAGGATAGGAATGAAAGTGTGAAAATAATTATAGGAATAGGAATTGAAATGAGATTAACAGAGAGGATGAAAGGAAGAAAAAGAATAGGAATGAAAATAAGAGAAAGAATTAAAAAAGACGAATAAGAATTGGAATAAAAAAGAGAAAGGATAAAAAAGAAAAATAAGAATAGGAATAAGAAAAAGAGAAAGGCTAAAAAGAAGAATAAGATTTGGAATAAAAAAGAGAAGGGATAAAAGAATAAGAATATAGGAATAAGAAGAGAAAAATGAGAAAAAAGATTGGACGAAGAATGAAAGATGATGATAAGAATAAGAAGAATGAGAATGAAAGACGAATGAGAGACGAAAAGGAGGAAGGAAAGGAAAATATAACAGACAAAAAGAGAGAGAGAAGAGAGAGAGAGAGAGAAGAGAGAGAGAGAAGAGAGAGAGAGAGAGAGAGAGAGAGAGAGAGAGAGAGAGAGAGAGAGAGAGAGAGAGAGAGAGGAGAGGAAGGAGAGGAGGAGAGAAGAGAAAGAGAGAAAAGAGAGAGCGCGAGAGAGAAGAGAGAAGAGAGATAATATATATATGTGTGTACATATATCCACGCCTTTACTGATACTCATCAATCCATTTATTCACACAACACAACACACACACACACACACATACACACAAAAACACCCACCACCCACACACACCCCACCCACCCACACACACACAACACCCACACACACACACACACAACACACACACACCACACACAACACACACACACACACACACACACACACACCCACACACACACACACACATCACACACACACAACACGCACACACACACACCCCACACACACACACACACACGCACACACACACACGCACACACGCACACGAATCCCCGCAGCCAGTTACAGCTGACAAAGTCCTTCCACCGAGACAGCTTCACCAAAACGACCTTCAGACGACAAGACAGAAACAAACTAACTTACAAGAAATAGATAACATATAGCCCCCTCCTCCCCCCCCTCCGTCTCCCTCTGCCTATCCCCCCCTCTTCGGTTTTTTAAGGCCTTATTTTATTTTATTTTTCTCCGCCTTCTCTTGTCAGTTCTCTTTCTCTTCTCTCTTTATTTTATTTTTTTTCTTCTATTTGGTCTTGTTTTTTGTCAGTTCGTTTTCTCTTTTGTTCTCTCCTTGCTTTGTTGTTTATATATACTTCTCTTGTCTTATGTCAGTTCTCTCCTTCTCTTTCTCTTCTCGCTTTACTTTATCTTTTTCTTCTTCTTCTGTTCTCCTCTTTTATCATCTCTCCTTTTCTTTTTCTCTCCTCTTCATCTTTCTTCTTCCTCCTTTCCTACATTGCTCTGTTGTCTCTCTTAATTTGATTTTTTTTTTCGTTCTTCCATTTTACCCTTTTCCTTTTTCTACATTTCTTCTCTTCCTTCATTCTCCCCTCCTCCCCCCCAGCCCTTCCATTCTCCCCTCCTTTCTCCCTTCTCCCTATCCCTCCCCGATATTTTCCTTCTTCCATTTACCCTTTTCCTTTTCTCCATTTCTTCTCTTCCTCCATTCTTCCCCTTCCCTCCCCCCACCCCTTCTATTCTCCCCCCTCCTCCCTTCTCCCTTCCCCTCCCGATATTTTTTCCTTCTTCCATTTACCCTTTTCCTTTTTTCTCCATTTCTTCTCTTCCTCCATTCTCCCCCCTCCCTCCCCCTCCAGCCGTTCTATTCTCCTCCCCTCCTCCTCCCCTCCCCTTCTCCCCTCCCCTCCTCCCGTCCCCCTACCCCTCGTTGCGGCCATCATCGCGATCTCTGTTATTACGTAATTATTAAAGGAACTGCCTCGTTTCTCCTTCGTCTGTTCTTCCCTTTTATTCCCTTTTTTTCTCTCTTTCTTCTCCCGTCTTTTTTCTCCGCCCTTCGAATTTCCTCTCCCTTTTCTCTCCCTTCTCGCTCTCTTTTCTCCGCCTTCGGAATTTTTTCTCTCCCTTTTCTCTCCCTTCCCCCTCTCTTTTCTCCGCCCTTCGAAATTTCCTCTCTTTTTTCCCTCTCCCTTCCCCCCTCCTTTCTCAGCCTTCCCCCCCCCTTCCGGAATTTCCTCTCCCTTTTCTCTCCCTTCCCCCTCCCTTTTCTCTGCCTTT
>NW_020870862.1:10000-50000 GCF_003789085.1 Penaeus vannamei
GAGAGGTGGAGAGAAGGAGGGGGTAGGAGGAGGGAAAGGGAGGAGTAGGGGGGTAGGGAGGAGGAGATGGAGGGAGGATGGGGGTGGTAAAGAGGGTAAGAAGGGGGGAGGGGAGGAGGAGGAGGCAAAAAGGGGTAAGAGAAGGGGAGGAGGAGGAGGAAGGGAGGGAGGAGAGGAGGAGGGGAGGAGGAGGAGGAGGAGGGGGTGGAGTAAAGTGTCGGGGGGGGGGGGAGTAGGAATTATAATGATCTCTCTCTCTCGGTTCTATTTCTGTCTCGGTTCTTTCTCTCTTTATCTGTTTTTTTTTTTCTCTCTCTCTATTTTGTTGCTTTCTCATTTTCCTTTGTCTGTTTTGTTTTTTGTTTTTTTTTGTCTTTGTCTTTATTCTTTCCCATTTTTTGTATCATTCTTTTTATTAATGATAATAGTAATAATCAACAACAACAATCAAATGACAAAAAAACAATGAAACATAAATAATAACAAAATAAATGACATAACAATGATAATCATAACGATAACGGCAGTAATATAACAAAAAAAAATCCCTTACCCTTTGTATCAAAAATAACCCTTAAACTCTGACAATTAAGCCAATAATGAAATCACAGCGACACGGAATCAAAATAAACCCTTTTTAAAAACACTTCATAGAAAGGGTTATTAAGCCTCGGAACCGAAAAGATCAGATTAATACAACAACAAGAATAAATCAGTTTCACAATGACTTTAACTAGCAATAACAACGTCCATTATAAAGGCTATAAAAATGTTAATTTCGTGATAGATGATTAAGAAAACGAAAAAGAAGAAAAATAAAAAAAGAAAGAGAAGAAAGAAAGAAAGAAAAAATTGTTTAAATTTCGTGATAGAATGACTAGAAAAAAAAAAAGAAAAGAAAGATAGATGACTAAGAAAGAAAAGAAAGAAAGAAAGAAAAATTTAATTTCGTGATAGATAGCTTAAAAAAGAGAAAGAAAGCGAATAAAGAAAGAAAGAAAGAGAGAAAAGAAAGAAAAAAAAAAAAATGTTAATTTCGTTTGAATAAATGACTAAGAAAAAAAGAAAAAGAAAGGAAAGAAAAAAGAGAAAATTTAATTCGTGAAGAGACTAAAAAAACGAAAAAAAAAAAGGAAAGAGAGAAAGAAAGAAAGAAAAAAATGTTAATTTCATGATAGATAGCATTAAAAAAAAGAAAAGAAAAGAAAAGAAAGAAAGAAAGAAAGAGAAAGAAGAAAGAAAAAAAAAAGACAGAAAAAAAACATTAATTTCCAGGATAGCCTTTAGATAATAGAAAGAAAAGAAAAAGAAAGAAAAGAAAAAAAAAAAAAAACGTTAATTTCATGATCAGCTCTAAAAAAGAAAAGAAAAGAAAAAAAAGAGAGAAGCAGAGAGAGAAAGAAAAGAAAGGAAAAAAAAACGTTATTTCATGAATAGCTTAAAAAAGAAAAAGAAAAGAAAAAGAAGCAGAAGAGACGAAAAAAGAAAGAAAACGTTAATTTCATGAAAGCTTAAAAATAAAGAAAAGAAAAGGAAAAAGAAAGAGGAGAAAGAAAGGGAGATAACGATAATTTCATGATAGCATAAAAAGAAAGAAAAGGAATAGGTTATATAGATAAGAAAGAAAGAAACACACGCCACACGACGCACGCAAGAGAAATTTAGAAAAAACGTTATTTTTGGTGATAAATTAAAAAAAGAAAAAAGAAAAGAAAAAGAAAGAAAGAAAGAAAAAGAAAGAAAACGTTGATTCAGGAGATTATTATTCTAGCTTGATAGATAGTAGGAATAGACTGATATCTATTGTGAGGTGATTATAATACTGGTTCATTACTGAAGTTAGTCTTGAGTGATGGTTGATGCTGATATTGCTGTGAAAATAACGGAAGATTGATGATGATTATAATTGGTGATTGGTGTTGATAGTATGAATATTTATTAAATGAATGATAATGAATTGGGTGTTGATGATAATGATACCCGAGGTATAATGATAATGATAATGTGAAATAAATATAATACTAACGATAATATGAAAAATATATGGGTTCACGAATGACAAAGTAATGAGGATTGATAATAACAAAATAATGAGAATGGTAATAGCAAATAATGATGATGATAAATGAAAAATAATGATGTGGCAGGATGATAACAAAATAATGATGATGATAATATACAAAACCATGATGAGATAAATAAACAAAAACCAATGATGATGATATACAAACTAATGATGATGAATAATAAAATGAATGATGGTGATAAATGGACAAAACTAATGATGATGAATATACAAAAATAATGATGGATGGATGATAACGAAACTAATGGTGAAATGATAATTAACAAAAATAATGATGATGATGATAAAAAGCTGATTGATGATGATAATGATAAAACTAATGGGGTGATAATGATAACAAATATAATGATGATGATAAATAACGAAATAGTGATGATAATAACCAATATTGAGAAGATAATGATAAAGTAATGNGGGAGGGAGGGAGGGGAAGGGAGAGAGAGGTTTCATAATGATTATTGTGATAATGACAACAATACCAACAACAACATTAATAAAACTGAGAAATTAACTTAATTGATGAACTTGAAGTTGACTACTATATTAAGTGCCTCTAGACTATAGATATAATTGGCATCACATAAAACAAAATATTAATCTGTTTTTTTATATAAAGTACAGTATTACAGGAGACATGAGAGCGAGCTTCCATAGCGTGGGGTTTGATTGGCATTACGTAAAATAGAGCTTTAATGTAAATGTTTGAGAACAGGCTTCTGTGCTTCGAGTCTGTTTGGTCTTGTTCGAAGCGCATTACTATGAAGCCGAAGCAGGTGAACGGGCTTCTTATTCGTACATTCTCTGGTGTGCGAATAGATGAATGAACGGTAACAGGCTTGAGTACATAAAGTGTGCATAATTTATCGGTGTTTTGAAAGCCAGAAGGAAACAATTGTAAATGTGTAACAAAAGCGATTCGGATTCAGAGAGAGAGAGAAAGGGGGGGGGGAGGGAGGGGGGGGAGAAGAGAGAGAGAGAGAGGGGGGGGGGGAAGGGAGAGAAAGAGAGTGAGAGAGGGAAGGAGGGAGAGAGAAAGAGAGAGAGGGGGGTGGAGAAAAAGAGTGAGATAGGGAAGGAGGGAGAGAGGGGGGGAGGGAAGAAAAAGAGTGAGAGAGAGAAAGAGGGGGGGGTGAGAAAAAGAGTGAGCGAGGGAAGGAGGGAGAGAAAGAGAGAGAGAGGGTGGAAGAAAAAGAGTCAGGGAAGGAGGGAAAGAGAGAGAAAAAAGGAGCGTGAGAGGGGGGAGGAAAGAGTGGGAGAGGGGTAGAGAGAAGAGGAGAGGGAGAGGGGGGGAGAAAAGAGAGAGTGAAGAAAGAGTGAGTGAGTGGGGAGTGGAGAGAGAGAGAGAGAGAGAGGAGGGAGAGAGGACAGAGAGCCAGACAGAGAGAGAGATGAGAGGAACAGACAGAGAGAGAGAGAGAGAGAGAGAGAGAAGCTCCCCTAACCATCCCCATTCTCACTTGTACTATGCTCTCTCACTGCTCTCCGCCCCGCTTCATAGAGATAAACTTTGCCTCTCGAGAAAGTAGTTTGCTCTGACAAGTGTATGTTGTTGTTGCAAGTGCGATGGATCTCTGTGTCTGTTGATCTGTCTGTCTTTCTGTCTGTCTGTGTGTATTTTTTTTTTTTTTTTCTTTTTTTTTTTTTCTCTTTTTGTTTGTTTGTTTGTTTTTTGGCTGTCTGTCTTTCTTTGTGTTAGTCCTTGTCCTTTCTCTTTCTTGTTCGCTCTTTCTCGCTTTCTCTCTCTCTTCCTCTCTTCTCTCTCTCTCTCTCTTCTCTCTCTCTCTCTCTCTCTCTCTCTCTCTCTCTCTTCTCTCTCTCTCTCTCTCTCTCTCTCTCTCTCTCTCTCTCTCTCTCTCTTCTCTCTCTTTCTCTCTCTTTCTCTTTCTCTCTCTCTCTCTCTCTCTCTCTCTCTCTCCTCTCTCTCTCTCTTCTTCTCTCATCTCTCTCTCTCTCTCTCTCTCTCTCTCTCTCTCTTTCTCTCTTTCTCTCTCTCTCTCTTATCTATCTATCTATCTATCTATTTATGTATATATCTACCTATGTATCTCTTTTTTCAATAATCATCAAGTATGAAGCAACAGAACATTTGATTTAGATTATGTCCTTCAATGCTTTCTCCAAAATTCTTTTATCCTTTCAAACCATTTTTCCTTCTTTTTCTCCCAGTTCTTTTTTTATTTTATTTTCTTCTTCGTCTTGCTTTATTGTGGGTCTTATTTTTTTTTCTTCGTTTTCTTTTTTTTATCATCTTTTTTCATCTCCTTTATCTTTTTCTTTTTTCTTCCTTTTCTTCTTTTTTTAGTCTTTGTCTTCTTGTTCATTTTCGTTTTCTTGGTATTTATCTTGTCCCTTATCTGCTCTTTTTTTTTTTTTTGGTCTTTTTTCCTTCGTTTCCTTCCTTCGTTTCTTCCTTCTTCGCTTCTTAGCTTTTCTTCTTTAATTTTATCTTTTTCGGTTTTATCTTCTTCATCTGTTCGTCTTTTTCGTCTTTTAATCTTTATTATTTCTCTTCTCTTTTTCTTTCATTTCGTGTTTATCTTCATCTTTATCTTCTTTGTCTTCTTCGTCTTCTTTTCTCTTCATTTTTGACTTTGTCTTCCTCTTTCTTAGCTTTGTCGTCTTTCGTCTTCTTCCCGTCCTCCTCGTCCATCTTCTCTTCGTCTTCTCCCTCTTCTTCTCCCTTTCGTCTTCTTCCTACTCCTTTTTTAATGTAGTCGAGATAATTTCCTACCTTTCTCCCATCAATTAATTTTCTTTTTCTGCCTTCCTAACATTTTAATTTTTCCCTATTTATTTTCCTATTTCTACCTTTCTCCCATTCAAATAATTTTCTTTTCCTAACATTTTATTTTCCTATTATTTTCCTATTTCTACCTTTCTCCCATTCAATTAATTTTCTTTTATGGCCTTTCCTAACATTTTATTTTCCCCTATTATTTTTCACATATTTCTCTTTCTTTCTCTCTCCATTCATTAATTTGCCTTTATGGCCTTTCCCTCCATTTTTTCTTCCTCACTTTCTACCTTCTCTTCTCCTTCACTTACCATCTTGGTCTCTTCCTACATTTACTTCTCTATTTCTCCTTTTTCGCATTCAACATTCATTTTTCTTTTTCTTGCCTCTTTATTTTCTATTACTTTCCTGTTCTACCCTTTCCTCCCATTTAAATTATTTGCGCGGTTTCTACATCTTTATTTTCTATTATTCTCCTATTTCTCTACAACCTTTCTCCCATTAATTAATTTGGCTTTCCTAACATTATTCACTCTTTCCTTATTTTCCTATTTCTACCTTTCTCCCATTTAATTAATTTGCCTTTCCTAACATTATATTTTCTTATTATTTTCCTATTCTATTTTGGTTTGGCTTATTCCATGTTTTTATATTACGGTTTATCAGTATAATACATTTATATTAAGATACATCTCATATCATAGATTATTTAATCATATCATTTTCCATCTTATATGTTCTAGTTTATTAAATATGGAATTAATTAACGTTCTTGTTGCTAAAAGTTTGTTGTTGTTTTTTTTTCATTTTTTCTAATACTGTTGCTTTATGTCAGAATTGTAATTACGAATGAAAAATACTAAATATGATTATTTATATATTTTTATTCAACTATAATTCGTATCTTAACGACTCAATATCTTATCTGTAATTTATTTCTGCTATAGCTTTTTTTTTATCAAAATACCCGCTTATTCCCCTAATCAAATATCTTTATTATCTGTTATCTCCTCTCCTCTAAAGAGAAAAAAGAAAAATTACCGAAAATGCTGAAAGGGCGTCAATAAGAGCAGTTATTTCAAAGAATTTATTTCAAAATTTATTTCAATTTATTTCAAAGAAAGTATTTCAAAGAAGCATAAATTACGTGTATTCAAGAAGACATTGTTGACGTTGTTTGGGTTCGTAATGAGGGGTAATGCGGTGCTCTTACAAAAATCTCATCTGTCTGTTCTGGCTTCAAAGAGGCAGGTCGATTTGATTGCCTTGTTTTGTCTTTCCTCTTTGTGTGTCTGCTTTATTACTGTTTCCTTTTTCGAGTGTTTTTTTTTTTTTTTTTTTTTTTTTTTTTTTTTTTTTTTGTCTCGCTTGCTCTCTCTCTCTTTCTCTGTCTCTCTCTCTCTGTCTCTCTTTCTCTCTCTCTCTCTCTCTCTCTCTCTCTCTCTCTCTCTCTCTCTCTCTCTCTCTCTCTCTCTCTCTCTCTCTCTCTCTCTCTCTCTCTGACCGTATCTTTGTCTGCTCTCTCTCTATCTCTCTCTCTCCTCATATATATACATGTATGTATGTATGTGTGTTTAACGTACATATATGTGTAAATACATCCGGCTCTTCCCCTCAGCCCTCCCATCTGTCTTCTCCTCCCCCATCTCCCCTCCCTCCCTCCCTCCCCTCCCTCCCCCCCTCCCCTCTCCCACTCCCTTCCCTCCCTCCTCTCCCACTCCCTCCCTCCCTCCCACTCCCTCCCTCTCCCTCTCCCTCACTCTCCCCGCCCAGCCCTCCCCTCTCTCTCCCCTCCCTCTCCCCCTGCCCTCCCCTCCCCCACTCCCCCCTGCCCTCCCCCTCTCCCTCCCCCCTCTCCTACTCTCCCCCTTGCCCTCCTCTCCCACTCCCTCCTTGTCCCCCCCCCTCCATCCCCGACCACAGCTGCGGCGCCTTTATGAAAGCGCCAACCCCGGCTGCCCTCCTCAGGACCCCCCCCCCCCCCGCCCCGTCGCCGTCGGGGTCCTCGTCCTCGTCCTCTTCTCGCTTCTCGTCGTCCACCTCGCTGCTCTCGGGCGTCGAAGGGGCTCTGTCGGTTGCTGCTGAAGGGTGGCTGCGGGGATTTCTTTGATGGGGGAGAGGGTGTGGCTGTTGGTTTATTGGTTGTTAGTCTAAAATGTTAGTTGGTGTGGATAGAGTGGTAGATAGATGGATGGTGTGTATATGGGAATGTGTGTGCGTGTGTGTGTGTGTGTGTGTGTGTGTGTGTGTGTCTCTCTCTCTCTCTCTCTCTCTCTCTCTCTCTCTCTCTCTCTCTCTTCTCTCTCTTATATTATATATTATATATATATATATATATATTATATATATATATATATATATATATATATATATATATATATATATATATATATATATATATATATATATAATATTATATATATATATATATATACATATATAGTTCACAACCGGAAACCCTCTTTTCTCTGGCTCGCAACTCCCAAATCTCTCCTTATTCAAAACAACATTTACATTTTTCGGATTTGAGTCAAAAGTTTCGGAAAACATCGCTGGATCAGAGGTTGACTCCGGTCGCGTGGTTTTGCTTTCGATTTTATTATTATCGTTATTATCATCATTACGACTATCATTATTATTTATCATTATTACTGCATTGCTATGATTATTGTTCACTATTACTATCATTATTACGATTATTATTATCACTATATTATTATCACTATTACTATCATTATTACGATTATTATTATCACTATTACTATCATTATTATTATAACTATTACTATAATCGTTATCATCATTGTGATTGTCATTATTTTCATTATTATTACCATTATTATCATTATCACTATTATTATTATCATTATTATCATTGCTCTTATTGTTATCATTATGTATACATATATACGTATATAATATATATATATATATATATATATAATATATATATATATATATATATATATATATATATATATATATATATATATTTAATATAGCAATGATAATAATGGTAATAATGTTGAATAATAATGGTAATAATAATGAAAATAATGATAATCACAATGATTATAACGATTATAGTAATAGTTATAATAATAATGATAGTAATAGTGATATATAAGTAACAATGTAATAGTGATAATAATAATCGTAAAATGATAGTGATAATAATAATCGTAACAATGATAGTAATAAATGATAATAAATGATAGTCGTAATGATGATAATAACGATAATAATAAAATGGAAAGCAAAACCACGCGACCGGAATCGACCTCTGATCCAGCGATGTTTTCCGAAACTTTTGACTCAAATCCGAAAAATGTAAATGTTGTTTTGAATAAGGAGAGATTTGGGAGTTGCGAGCCAGAGAAAGGAGGGTTTCCGGTTGTGATCTTTTCCTGGATTTTCTGAATTGTTGTTGTTGTTGTTGTTGTTTTTGTTATGTTTTGTTATTGTTATGATTTTTGTCTATTTGTATGATTTTTGTCATTGTTATTGTTATTATTTTCATTATTATGCTCATCATTGTTATCGTTATTATCATTATCACTATCATTATCATTATCACTATCATTATCATTATTATCATTATCATTATCTTTCTCGAGCCAGAGAAAGGAGGGTTTCCTGTTGTGATTTTTTTGCTGGATTTTCTGAATTGTTGTTGTTGTTTTTTGTTATTTTCATTGTCATTATTTTTGTCTATTTTTATGATTTTTTTCATTGTTATTATCATTTTTATGATTTTTGTCATTATTGTTATCATTTTCATTATATTTTTATAATTGCTTTTTTTTGTCATTAATATTGTTATCATTTTCATTATTATTCTTATCATTGTTATCTTTATTATCATTATCACTATCATTTATCATTATTATCATTATCATTATCTTTCTCGAGCCAGAGAAAGGGGGTTTCCTGTTGTGAACTTTTCCTGGATTTTTCTAATTATTGTTGTTATTGTTGTTGTTTTTTTCGTTATTTTCATTGTCATTATTTTTTCTGTCATTGTTTTTTTTTATGATTTTTGTCGTTATTATTATCATTTTCATTATTATTCTTATCGTTGTTATTTTTTTTGTCATTAATATTGTTATCATTTTCATTATTATTCTTATCATTGTTATCTTTATAATCATTATCACTGTCATTATTATTATTATCATTATCATTTATCATTATCATTATCTTTCTCGAGCCAGAGAAAGGAGGGTTTCCTGTTGTGATTTTTTCCTGGATTCCCTGAATTATTGTTATTGTTGCTTTTTGTTATTTTCATTGTCATTATTTTTCTGTCATTGTTTTTATGATTTTTGTCATTGTTATTGTTATTATTTTCTAATTATTCTCATCATTGTTATCGTTATTATCATTATCACTATCATTATCATTATTATCATTATCATTATCTTTCTCGTGCCAGAGAAAGGGGGTTTCCTGTTGTGATCTTTTCCTGGATTTTCTGAATTATTGTTGTTGTTGTTGTTTTTGTTTTTTGTTATGTTTTGTTATTGTTATGATTTTTATCATTATTATTGCTGTCATTTTCATTATCATTCTCATCATTGTTATCGTTATTATCCTTTTCATTTTGTTTTTCTTTTTCATTTTTTCATTGTTTAGTTTTTTCGTTTTTTTCGTTTTTTCGTTTTTTCGTTCTTTCATATTTTTCATTTTTTTTCATTTTCATTTTCATTATCACAGTCATCATCACCGTCATTTTCCTTATTGTTACTATTATTGTTACATTTTTTTCAGGAGAATTAACATCTATATATAAACGCCTTTATATATAATATATATATATATATATATATATATATATATATATATATATATATATATCTTAAATTATCTTTGATTCCAACATTAATAAAGTAGGTAGTACAAAAATCGTACTTATGGCAACTTATCACCAAGTTCTCTCAAGTTGTTTTAACAATATCGAATAATTTTCCAAGGTCTTTCGTCGAATAAAAAAAAGAGAGAGTGCATATCGTGAATTCAACATTGATGCTCAGTACTGGTATGTGTGTTTAGTATTTTCACAAATAGAGCAGGAAAAATGAAGGAAAAAAAGCTTGATTGCATATGATGTTTGGATATTGAAGTTAACATCAGCCTGATGTGAGTTCTTTTGGCAAATGTGAAAGCTTTAGAAACAGGACAAAAGGAAAGGAAAAAATGAAGAAAGTTGTGACTGCGCATGTATGTGTATGCATTTAGATACATATGTGTGTGAGTGTGTGTGTGTGTGTGTGTGTGTGCTTGTGTGTGGGTGTTTATGTGTGTGTGTGTGTGTGCGCGCGTATCCGTGTGTGTGTGTGTGTGCGCGCGTATCCGTGTGTGTGTGTGTGTGCGTATCCGTGCGTGTGTGTATATATGTGTATGAGTGCGTGTGCGTGTGGCGTATGCGCGTGTGTGTGTGTGTGTGCGTACGTATCGTGCGTGTGTGTGTGTGTGTCTGTATCGTATGTGTATGTTATGTTTATGCGTATGTATGCGTGACCCAAACAGTTTAAACCGAACAGCCCCGCGAGCGAAACTAACCGACCCTCATTCGTGGGGTTCTGGCAGCGGGGCGAGGCGAGGTGAGCGGCCCTCGACCCCCCCCCCCCTTCGGCCCATCCCTGTCCGAGAGAGCGTTCAACAAGTGACAAAGAGCAGTGAGGAGAATCTTTTTCTTTTTTTTATGAGGTAAAAGTTAGTTTAAAGTTTATAATAGAATTTTCATGATTTCAAGTTGGTATTCGTGAGTAGGGAAGAGTCAATGATTATTTTTAAGTCGCAGGTGGAATGTTTTTTTCTGGTATCTTGGGAAGAAGATAAAAGTAGATTATACTTACAAAAAAAACACTGGAAAAAAATATTCTAAAAGAGGAAAAAAAAGTAATTCGCACACAAATGAAATATTAATTAAAGCTAAAACTCGCCGTTGTATCGATCCGATAAACAGCTATGACATTATCTATTATAACACGACAAATAAAATAACGATAGATAAAAAAAAAAAAAAAAAAATTAGCAAAAAAATAAGACTATAAACAATTTTTTTCTGGATATGCTATATTTCTCTCTTAAAAAGAAAAAAAAAAGAATATAAACATCTTATTTTTCTGGATATGCTATATTTCTCTCTTAAAAAAGAAAAAAAAAATTTTGAGCTAAAAAATAGGCTATAAACATCTTTTTTTTTATATGCTATATTGCTCTCTTAAAAAAAAAAAAAAAAAAAATAAAAATTTGAGCTGAAAAAATAGGCTATAAAACATTTTTTTTCTGGATATGCTATATTGCTGAAAAAAATGCAATTCCGGCTGTAGTTTTGTTTTGTGAAATGTGTTTACATATAGGTGGCTCCGCAGGTGCTCAGCCACCGAGGAGGCAATTAGTAGGCCTACGTGATCGCACCTGGGGAAAAATCGATTTTTTTATTTATGATTATTATTATTATTATTATTACTATTACTATTACTGTTACTATTACTGTTACTATTATGTTATATTATTATTATTATTATTATATTATTATTATTATTATTATTATCATTATTATTATTATCATTATTATTGAGATGACTATTATAACATTATTCACAGAACTAATGTGATTAAAAAAATCTAAAAATCCAGAAAGCAAGAAAAAGGGTCAACAGGTAAAATAGGACTAGAAATTGAGCAAAAATAATAAACTAAACAAAAAAATAAATAAAAAAAAATCCCAGTGAGTGAAATGAAAGCAAATTGCATCGAACATCTGACACTGGCAGAGGTTCATCATCAAATAACATTATTATCAAATTCACATTCAATTCTGTTCCAAAATTCATCTAAATTTGTTCCGAATATTACAGTGCTTGTTTATTTTTGTATATTAGTGATAAACAACTCGCTTTTGTATATTAGTGATATACAACTCACTGTTTTATACAACTTTTGTATATTAACAACTTTTATATAAACAACTTTTGTATATTAACAACTTTTATATAAACAATATACAACTTTTGTATCAACTTTTATATTAACAACTTTTGTATATTAACAACTTTTATATAAACAACTTTTGTATATTAACAACTTTTATATAAACAACTTTTGTATATTAACAACTTTTGTATATTAACTTTTATATAAACAACTTTTGTATATTAACAACTTTTGTATATTAACAACTTTTATATAAACAATTTTGTATATTAACAACTTTGTATATTAACAACTTTTAAACTTTTATATAAACAACTTTTGTATATTAACAACTTTTGTAATAGTATATTAACAACTTTTATATAAACAACTTTTGGTATAGTATATTAACAACTTTTATATAAACAACTTTGTGTGTATGTATATTGTAAGGTACTTTTATAGTATATTAACAACTTTTGGTATATTAACAACTTTTGGTAGATATATTTTATATGAACAAATATTTTTTGCAACTTTTGGCAACTCACTGTAAAAAGAGTGCACACAATGAGTAATTTTATGGAAACGTACTATTCCAAAAATTAGTATAATACGAACGTCCTTTTTCTATATTTGAGTATTTGATGCCATGATTATTTACACTCTGCTAATCTATCATGATAAAGAGTATCAGAAGAATTAGATAAAAGATACTAATTGCTGAATGAATTTTTAAAATCTATAAAAAAGTAAGTTATGATTCTAAGACCACGTGACATCTTTCAAAGCCCAAGCATGAGTTAGAGTAGCAGTGTATTCTTTTTGATTTTAATTGCATTTTTTAAATTTTAATTAATTTAATTTTTAATTATTTTTTTAATTGATATAATTATTTAATTCTCACGTATTCGTTTGCTTTGTTTGTTTAAGAAGGGAACCCCCTCCCTCATTCCCCATCCCCTTCTCTCACTCCCTATCTCCCTCCCTCACTCCCCAGCCTCCCCCATCACTCCTCAACCCTCCTCATTCCCATCCCCTTCTCTCACTCCCTATTTCCCTCCTCCCCACTCCCTCACTCCCCGCTCTCACTCCCAATCTTCTTCTCTCACTCCTCAATCCTCCCTCACTCCCCAACCCCTCCTCCCTCACTTCCTCACTCCCCAATCTCTCCCCTCCCTCACTTCCTCACTCCCTCACTCCCTTCCCTCACGCCCCATCTTCCTCTCTCCCTCTCTCACTCCCTCACTCCCCTTCCTCACTCCCCCACTCCCTTCCTCACGCCCCATCTCCTTCCTCGCTCCCATCTCCTTCCCTCCTCCCCATCTCCTCCTCCCATCCTCCCTCCCCCACTCCCCTCCCTCACTTCCTCACTCCACTCACTCCCTCCCTCCACTCACCTCCTCACTCCTCCACTCCCCCTCACTTCCTCACCCCACCCCTCTCTCCCCTTCCTCACTCCCCACCCCTCTCTCCCCTCCTCACTCCCCACTCCCCTCTCTCCCTCCCCACGCCCTCCCTCACGCCCTCATCTCCCCTCTCCCTCCCCCCCCCTCCCCTCCAAGGGCTTACTTAACTAATATTTGTTCTTTTCATTAGCCAGATGCCAAAGCAAGCCGATATTATTTCTTCTGTTTGCAACTTCAATTATTCACACTCGACCGCTTCTCGCTCTCGAAATTACGAGATGGTATTTCTCGGCGTTTGGAGGAAGGTTGAGGGGGGATGGGGGGGGGGAGGGATGGAGGGGATGGGGGAGGGATGGGAGGGGGTGGGTGGGATGGGAGGGTGGGATGGGGGGATGGGGGGAGGGGGAGGGGGGGGGGGTATGGGGTGGGGGGGTGGGAGGAGGGGGGGGGGGAGGGGGGGGGAGTGGGTGAGGAAAGGGAGGGAGTGAAGGGATGGCGAAGGGAGATAAAGGGGGATAGAGGAGGTGGGAGAGATGGGGATGGGTGGGGGTTGGAGCGAGACAGGAGAAGAAGGGAAGGAGAGGAAGGAGAAGACCGGAGTCAGAAAGAAGGAGGAAGGGAAACAACAGAAGAAAGAGAAGGGGAACAAAGAAGAAAGGAGAGGATGATGGAAAAGAAGGAACAGAAAGAGGTGAATAGGGAGGAGAAGAAATGAAGACAGACAGACAGACAAGAATGAGGTGAAGGTGTTTGCTTTGTCTCTTTGTCTTTCTTTCTTTCTCTTTCTCTTATTCTGATTCTGAATCTTATTCTTAATCTTATTGTTTTTATTCCCATTTTTATCTTTGATTTTTTTTCATTGTCATTTTCGTTTTTCTTTTCTTTTTATTTCTCTCTTTCTTTCTCTTTCTCTTTCTTTTTCTCTCCTCTCTATCTACCTATTAATCTATATATCTATCTGTCTGTCTGTCTGTCTGTCTGTCTGTCTGTCTGTCTATCTGTCTGTCTATCTATCTATCTATCTATCTATCTATCTATCTTCTTTCTCTTTCTCCTTTTCTCTCTCTGCCCAGGGAGAGACCTGCTGAGAGAGAGAGAGAGGAATAGAAGAGAGAGACACAGGGAAGGAGAGGAAATAGAGAAATAGAAAATGAATAACAGAATGAAAGCGAAACATTAAGCAAATATGTATAAATATTTCACTGTTAACGTCATTTGGCAAAAGAGCAAGTAAAGTGTAAGAGAAGAAGGGAGAGAGAGAGAGAGAGAGAGAGAGAGAGAGGGAGAGGGACAGGGGAGGGAGAGGGAGAGGGAGAGAGAGAGAGCGAAAAACAGAGAGACAGAAAAATAGAGAGAGACAGAGACAGAAAGAGAGAGAAGAAACAGACAGAAAAATAGAGAGAGAGAGCGAAAAACAGAGAAAAATAGAGAGAGAGAAGAAACAGACAGAGAAGGAGGAGGGCCGAGGCAGACCGGAGAGAAAGACCTCGGATTTGCACTGTTGAAATGTAATCAATCCTCGTAAACTTGCATGTTTTTTTCTGAATAGTTCATTTTGTTGTTTACTTTTAATTGCAACGGCCTTTTTTCCTGCAACATAATGCACTTTGTTTATTCGTAGCTTGAGTAAGGACCGGTGATCTGCCTTGCAATTTTTTTTTTTTTTTTTTTCAAATGAAATATACTAATCCAATGAAAATTAGGACGTACGTGGTTCTGGTCTTGATAATCAATTTTATTAATACAGAACAAATGTTGCGATAAGATTATGATAAGATTAAATCGATTTGTGAATTAAAAAAAAACTTTTTTTATTCCTTTTAATAAATCCTTTTTTGGAGTCTTTTCATTAAGTTCCAAGTTTAAATGGAGGGAAAATACGTTAAAGTGCTTGATTAGCATAACAGGCAATATAACAAAAGAACGTATATTTGATTAGACTCGTTTTTTTTTTTTTTTTTTTTTTTCGAAATGAGTGTGAACGTGAGAGAAAAAAATACGATCAAGATGGTCGACGGGAATTTCTCGAATTATTTCCCTAAAGTTGATTAGGTCTAATAATTTCAGTGCCGGGTCTGTTCCGAACGCATTCAGGAGTGGGTACATATTGACACATCTGGCCCTGTTATTTCTACAAAGGGCTTCGTTGGATAATCGCATTTGGAGAATAAAATAATTTGCGATAAAGAGAGAGAGAGAGAAAAAAAAAAAGCTAGGGAGAGCATCAATGAGCATCAATTTTCACGAAATGTTGTACAATTAGCAACTCTGTTTAGTTCTCTTATATATATATATATATATATATATATATATATATATATATATATATATATATATATATATATATAATATACATATATTTACGAGTTTGATATTTTTTATTATTATTTATTTTATGGGAAGTCATTAACGAAAATGGTAATGGAAATATTGTGGATGTTTTTTTTGCGTTTTTTTTTCTATTTCTACCTTTCACTTATATTCTCCTTCATCTCTCTCTCTCTATCTATCTATCTATCTATCTATCTATCTATCTATCTCTCTATCTCTATCCTCTATCTCTATCTCTATCTCTCTCTATCTCTCTCTCTATCTCTAATCTCTATCTCTATCTCTATCTCTATCTCTGTCTCTGTCTCTGTCTCTGTCTCTATCTCTATCTCTATCTCTAATCTCCTATCTCTATCTCTAATCTCTATCTCTATTCTCTGTCTCCTGTCTCTGTCTCTCTATCTCTATCTTATCTCTCTCTATCTCTATCTCTATCTCTATCCTCTATCTCTATCTCTCCCTCTCCTCTCCCTCTCCCTCTCCTCTCTCTCCCTCTCCCTCTCTTCTCTCTCTCTCTCTCTCTCTCTCTCTCTCTCTCCCTCTCTCTCTCTCTCTCTCTCTCTCTCTCTCTCTCTTTTCTTTTCTTTTTTGTGAACATTTCCCTCAAAGTACAACAGTCAGATTTCATATTAATTCAACACTATAAGTAGATGTATGAAGTAGAATGAATAGAAGATATAGGACAAAATGAATATAAGAAATATGACTTAAACTCTTAGAAGAAATATGACTTAAACTCATAGAAAAAATATGACAAAATTGATAATAAAATGTTTGAAAAACCACAGAAGAAATATGATTTAAAATGAATACAAGAAATATGAATTAAAACAAATCCAATAAATATAAATTCAAGTGAACAGAAGAAATATGAATTAAAAACCAACAGAAGAAAAACAAATACGAACAGAAATGAACAACAGGCCTAACTCCACCACTTGACGCCCCAAACGATGAACAAAAATGAACAACACGCCTAACTCCCCCCACTTTGACGCCCCAGATACACACTCCTCGTCCATGAGAAGCGCCAGCATGACTCTCACCTCATACCTCATCTCCCGCCCATGACGCATCACTCATGGGGAATCGCCCATTACCCTAGCGAGAACCTTGTATCTGACACGTGACTGGGATGAGAGGAGGCAGACAGGGAGGGTGGGGGGGGTCCTGGTGCTGCTTGGTCTTCGCTGTTTGTGCTCTGTTCGTTGTTCTTGGCCGTGTTCGTTGTTCTTGGGCCGTGTTCTTTGTTCTTTTGTCTTGGGGCCGTGTTCTTTTTTCTTTGTTCTTGTCGTGTTCTTTGTTCTTTGTTCTTGGTCTGTTCTTTGTTCCTTGTTCTTGGTCGTGTTCTTTGTTCCTTGTTCTTGGTCGTGTTCTTTGTTCCTTTGTTCTTGGTCGTGTTCTTTGTTCTTTTAAAAAAACAACAGAAAAAAAAATATGAACAGAAATGAACACCACGCCTAACTCTCCCCACTTGACGCCCCAGATACACACTCCTCGTCCATGAGAAGCGCCAGCATGACTCACACCTCATACCTCATACCTCATCTCCCACCCATGACGCATCACTCATGGGGAATCGCCATTACCCTAGCGAGAACCTTGTATCTGATACGTGACTGGGATGAGAGGAGGCAGACAGGGTGGGGGGGTGGGGGTGGGGGGGTGAGGGAGGGGGGTAGGGGGGGTATCCTGGTGCTGCTTGGTCTTCGCTGTTTGTGCTCTGTTCGTTGTTCTTGGTCCGTGTTCGTTGTTCTTGGGCCGTGTTCTTTGTTCTTTGTTCTTGGTCCGTGTTCTCTGTTCTTTGTTTGTTCTTGGTCGTTTTTTGTTTCTTGTTCTTGGTCGTGTTCTTTGTTCCCTGTTCTTTGTTCCTTGTTCTGGTCGTTCTGTTCCTTGTTCTTGGTCCGTGTTCTTTGTTCCCTGTTCTTGGTCGTGTTCTTGTTCTTGTTCTTGGTCGTGTTTTCTTTGTCCCTTGTTCTTGGTCGTGTTCATTGTTCCATGTTCTTGGTCGTGTCCTTTGTTCCTTGTTCTTGGTATAGATACAGATGCAGATATAGGTGTAGATGCTAATGATTATGTAGGTGTGTGCGTGTGCGTGTGGGTGTGTGTGTGTGTGTGTGTGTGTGGTGTGTGTGTGTGTGTGTGTGTGTGTGTGTGTTGTGTGTGTATGTATGTATGTATGTTTGCATGTATAGAGAGAGAAGGATAGAGAATAAAAACGGATGGAGAGAAATAGCGAAAGAGAGAAATAGAGAGAATAGTCATGTGACCGAATTCATGGCTGACGCGACAGGCTGAACTCATGCCCTTCCTGCTCTCTCTCTGTTATTCCGTGTTCTATTCTTCATGTCTTCATCTATATTTCTTTCTCTCGCCCCTTTCCCCCATTTCTTTCCTTCCTTTCTTTCTCTTGAGTAAACAGACGAAGAGACAGAGACAGAGAGAGAGAGAGAGGAAGGGAGAAAGGTAAAGAGAAAGCGAAAGAGCGCGGGTCTGTGTATGTGCATATTTATACTCACATGAACGCGTGTGTGCGTACGGGCATGTGCGTATGGAAATGCCTATAAAGACGTTTATCACGTTGCGTTTCCGTTTTCCACTTTTATTGAAATAGTAATCGGTGTTGATGGATAGCCGAGACGTGTGTGTTTGTTTGCCAATTACGTTTCGCGGTCTCACGCCAATGGCACGGGTAACGACGTCCAGTGCCTTGGCTTAAATGTGTTCGTGTGTGTGTTTGTGCGTATTTGTGTGTTTGTGTTTGTGTGTGTGTGTTTTGTGTGGGTGTGTTAGGGTTTGGGTTTGGTGTTGTGGGTGTGTTAGGGTTTGGGTTGTGTGTGTGTGTGTTAGGATTTGGGTTTGTGTGTGTGTTAGGATTGGGTTTTGTGTGTGTGTTTGTGTGTTTGGGTTTGTTGTGTGTGTGTGTGTGTGTTTTAGGGTGTTTGGTGTGTTGTGTGTGTTTGTGCGTGTGTGTGTTTGTGTGTGTGTTAGGGTTTGGGTTGTGTGTGTGTTTAGGTTTGTGTGTGTGTGTTGTATTGTGTGGCGTGTATGTGATGTGTGCGTGTGTTTGTGATGTGCGTGTGTGTGTGTTTGTGCGTTTGTGTATGTGTTGTATAATTGTGCGTGTGTGTTTGTGTGTGTGTGTTCGTATGGTGGTGTGTGTTTTTTGTGTGTTGTGTGCGTGTGTGTTCGGTGTGTATGTGCATGTGCATATGTTTATGTGTGTGTATGTGATTGTGTGCGTGTGTGTGACAGAAAAATGATCGTATTCAGTAAAGTGGAGTCCTCTAAGCGCGTGACTGGAGGGAAGCGGTGCCACTGGCTGAACGAGCTGAGGATCCTAGTTGTGCAAGAGGTGATCTGGGAGCAATTTCACAGTTGTGTAGGATGCGGTCTTATCCATTATCCATGCCAAACTATAAACCATTACAACAAAAAATCCTAACACAATTTTCTAACGCATAAATAAACATCAAACCACCGAACCATACGTACCATCAAACCATTCCGTACCATCAACTATCTACAAACTGTCCCTTTATGCTATCTAAGCCTCTGCTCCTCTCTCTTTCGGCTCTCTCGTTCCTCTCTCCCTCTCTCTCTGGCTCTCTCTCTCTTCTCTCTCTCTCGTCTCTCTCTCTCTCTCTCTCTCTCTCGTCTCTCTTCTCTCCTGTCCCTCTATTCCTCCTTCTTTCCCTCCCTCACCCTCCTTCCCCGGGCTTTCCTACCTCCTCCTTCACTTCTCCTTTCCCTTCCTTCCTTCAACTCTCGCTTCCACGGGCTATTCCCTCCTTCCTTCGCTCCCTCCCTCCCCCTAACTTCCTATGCCTCCCCCTCGTTCCTTCCCTCCCCCTCGCTTTCCTTCGCTCCCTCCCTTCTCCCTGCCAACCTCCCTCCTCCATGCTCTCCCCCTCCTTCCCTGCTCACTAATCACCTTCTCCTCCTTCCCTCCTTCCCTCCGCCCTCCTTCACTCCTTCCCTCTCTCCGCCTTCACTTCCTTCCCTCCTCCCTCTCTCCCCCTCCCTTTCCTTCCCGTCTTACCTCCTCGCCTCCCCCTCAATTTGCCTCCTTCAATTCGCCTCCCCTTACCTCCATCCCTACCCCTCCTTCCCTTCCTCCCTCCCTTCGCTCCCCTATCCTTACCTATGCGCCTCCCTCCCCTCCTCACTGCCCTACCTCCTAAACCGCCTATAATTTACCGTCCCTCCTTCCTCCCTCGCATCCCTCCTCCGCCATCCTTGCTTCCCTCGCCCTTCGCTCCCCCTTCCCCATTCCCTCCCCCATCCCTCCCTCCTTCCCTCCTCGATACCCTCCTTCGCCTCCTCTCGTCCTTCCCTTCCCTCCCTCCCTACCCCTCCTTCCCTCCCTCGCTCCGCTCCATCCTCCATCGCGTTTTCCTTCCCGTCCTTTCCTTATCTCGGTCACTTCACTAATTCTTCCTATACCCTCCGTCCCCGCTCCTTGCCCTTCCTCCGCTTCGCCGCTTCCTTCCCCCGTCCTTCCGCTCCTTCGTTCCTCCACTGGATCCATTTCCTCCTCTAGTACCTTCCCTCCCCATCCACTTACCTCGGCGCTCCCTTTCCTTCCTTCCCTCCCTCCCTCCCACTCCTTCCATCCCCTCCTTCCCTCGAGAATAGAAAAACCCTCCCTCAGCCTCCCACAGTGACTATAATAACATCAATGTCATCCAACCAACAGCGAGAGAGCAGAAGTACGTCTTTCACTTGATCAACCAAAAACCATCTTCTCTTCACGCCCCACCCCCCCCCCCCCCCCCCCCGCCCACAGCAAGTTCTTTCAAGGGGTGTGAAAGCCAAATACAAAAGGTGTTGTATCTTAGGGGTGTGTGTGCCTTTGGTGTTGATCTAACGTTACTTGAAATCTTATGACTGGTAGGTAGGTTTTCTTTCATCAAATATCTGTGTTTTGTTTTTCTATGTGGAAGTAGGGTGTAGGGGTGTGGTGTGTGTGTGTTGTGTGTGTGTGTGTGTGTGTGTGTGTGTGTGTTGTGTGTGTGTGTGGTGTGTGTGTGTGTGTGTGTGTGGTTTAGTTACTGGTGATGTGGGAAGGAGGAAAGGAGAAAGAGAGAGAGAGAGAGAGATGAAGTCAATACATATATATATACATATATATAAAATACACATAGATATATATACATATAAAACACACATGTGTATATATACATAGATATATACATACACAATATATGTAATATATATAATCATAGAAAGCTGCCGTCACTTGTACATGTGCCTTTTGGCTAAAAACTTTCTAAACATTTCATGTTTGTAAACCTCAGTCCAAGTGTTTATTAATTTGACGTCTTAGTCGGTTTCGTCTTGAAGATATTTTCCTGAGCTTAAGATTCCATTTATTTTCGCTTCCTTTGGAATTCAGATCCGTTTAATATTCTTTTCATTTTTTCTTTCTTTCTTTCTTTCTTTTTTTATTCTTATCTCTCGTTTTTTATCATCATCATCCTCACTTTCTTATCTTTCCTCCATTATTTTTCTATTTTCATTCACGTTTCTTTCTCTTTTTTTCTATTTTATTCACGTTCTCTTTCTCTTTTTTGTCTATTTTATTCACGTTCTCTTTCTCTTCTTTATCTTAATTCCTCTTCTACCTTTTTCGTAGTCTCGGGGCCGCTACACCTCCTGCTGGGAACAATACAATGTTTTTATACAACAATTAATGGTAATTAATGCATTGCTCTTGAAGGGTTGGTGGCAAGAAGGGCAACCAGCCGGGCAAAAATTAATTATCATTAAAATTATATCAAGTGATAATGATAATGATGATTATAATTCTAACGATGGTGATTATGGTAATAATAACGACAAGAACGATGATGATAACGATAGCAATAAAATTAATGATGATGTGACATTGGGTAGGAATACAGTCCTGATGAAGGAAATAGATAAGAACGAAACAAAAGGAGATAAAGAGGAGAGACGGAGATGGTGGATAGAAAAATGGAATCCGCTCTGCTCCTCCTCTCTCCCCCCCACCCCCCCTCCATTTATCCCGTTTTCTTTTTATTCTCGACGGTAAACTAAACTAAATGTCGACTCACAGTATATTATTACTCTTTGGTTGGACATACTTATACACGCACGTAAAATGTCGAAGCAAAAGCAAATACAAAACACTTATGCACACTGACAACGGCACACAAATACACACACGTGCAAATAAACACATATACAAATACACACACATGTGCAATTATACACACGCTTGCAAATAAACACATGCACATAGACAAATACACACTCATACACAATACACACACACACGCAATGTAAAATACACATTCACAAATACACACATTTCAAATAAACACACACATGCAAATGCACCCATACACATTTGTAAATACATACTCAAACAGATACACACATACACATATGCAAAGACAAACACACACACAAATACACACACACAATAATACATACACATATGCAAAGACAAGCAACACACACATACATACATACACACACACACATACATACAAATATCCAAATACAAACACACACACAATATACACATGCACACACACAAATCACACAAACACACAACAAATACACACACACAACATACACACACACACACAACACACACACACACACACACACACACACACACACACACACACACACACACACACACACCACACACACACACACACACACAACACACACAAATACACACACACACACACACACACACACACACACACACACACACACACACACACACACACACACACACACACACACACAACACACACACACACACACAAGCACCCAAGCCTTGCCCAACTCTCCCATTACCTAAAGAATTGAAGGGAACTTTCCTGAGCCGACTCCCTGCATGACAGCCTCATGGACAGCAACGAAAGGCCAGGCAGGGAATTCCGCTGAAATGTTGTGGTGATTAAAGTATGTGATGATGTTTTTCGTTTTCTTCTTCTTCTCGTTCGCATCTCTCTTTCTTCTTTTTTTTTTTTTTTTTTTCCTATTCTTCCTTCTTCTTCTTTTCCTTCTTCTTCTTCTTCTTCTTTTTCTTCTTCTTCTTCTTCTTCTTTTCCTTCTTCTTCTTCTTCTTCTTCTTTTCCTTCTTCTTTCTTTTCTTTTTCTTCTCTCTTCTTCTTCTTCTTCTCCTTTCCTTCTTCTTCTTCTTTTCTTCCTTCTTCTTCTTCTTTTTTCTTCTCCTCCTCCTCCTCCTTTTTCTTCTTCTTTTGTTTTCTCTTTTATTTGTTTTTTCTTTTGTTTCTATTTTTCATCTTTTTGTGTTTGTTTTATTTTCACTTCACTTTTGTTTTATATTTCGTTTTATTTTTTTGTTTCCTTTTTTCTTCATTTTCTATGTATATTGTGTTTCTTTTGTGTTTTATTTTTTATTGGTTTTCTTTATTTTCTAAGCTCTGTCCTTATTCTTTTCTTATCTTCAAGATACTTGAACTTCCAATTACTAGGATTTTGTTTTTATCATGTTTCCGTGTTGTTGGTATTGTTGTTTTTATGCTGTTGTTGTTGTTGTTTTTTTCTTCTTCTTCTTCTGTTACTGTTGATGATAATATTGATGTTACTGTTTGATGTTTATATCACTTTATCCGCTTTCTTATCGTGTACGCGTTAATGAGAGAAAAAAAATAAAATAGAAAAATGAAAAATGATAATAAATAAATAAACATTAATGATAAATAAATAGATAAATAATAACAAATAGATTAAATAATAAAATCAAAAAAGTAAAATCTTTACACATGCACGTAATAGTACGTACACCCGCTCAGCCACAGTTGCCTCTCTGCTTCCATAACTGACCCTGAAGTAAATAAAAGTCACATTGTATGCACAACAAAGGCCACTTTATATCAGTATGAATGAAAATGTCAAAATTGCAACTTTAAACGTGGTGTTTGCAGCATAGCAATTGACACAGTTTGTTGGTATATGGCAATATAGGTGGTAAGTCTTGGTAAGTTATTGTCATTTTTGTTATTGTTATTGTTATTATTGTAGTTTATTGTTATTATTATTGTTCTTATTTTTGTTGTTGTTATCATTAGTTATTTCCTTATGTGTATTGTCATTTTTGTTATTGTTATCGTTATTATTGTTGTTATTATTATTATCATTATTATTGTTATTATTGATGTTGTTGTTATTATTGTTATCATCATTATCTTTATTGTTATTATAATTGGCATTTTGTCTACGTTATTACTACTGTCATCATCGTTATTATTTTTATTAGCATTATCATTGTTATTGATAATGTTGTTGTTATTCATATTATTGTCAATATTGTTGTCATTATTACTATTATTGTTTTTAATATCGTCATTATCATTATCCATGTCATCAATATCGCCATTTTTGTTGTCATTATCATCACGATAATGATTATATTTGTCAGTATCAGTATTGTTACATTATCACTAGCGCCATCATTATTATCATCATCACTACCATTATCATTATCACTATTGTCATCATCACCATTGTCATATATCACCAATTATTCTTCCAATAAATCATCCACCATCATCAATCACCAATGTCATCATCACCAATGTCATCATCCCCATTGTCACCACCACCATTGTTAATCATTACCATTGTCATCACCATTATCATCATCACCATTGACATCACCATTATCATCACCATTGACATCACCATTATCATCACCATTTGATATCATCACTATTGTTCTTCCAATAATCATCATCATTACACTCACATCACCATCAACAAACCAAATACTACGAGCACCATCATCTTCACCATCACCACACCTCCTCCACCACCCATCTCATCACCAACAATCAACAAATAACACACAATCACTCCAGAGACCAGATAAAAAAAAAAAACATTGCAACATTCTGCAACTCACTGAACATCTCCCTCTCACTCCATCAGTGTTGCCAGATAAAAAAAAAAACATTGCAACACTCTGCAACTCACTGACCATCTCCCTCTCACTCCATCATGTTGCCAGATAAAAAAAAAACATTGCAACATTCTGCAAACTCACTGACCGTCTCCCTCTCACTCCATCAGTGTTGCCAGATAAAAAAAAACATTGCAACAACTCTGCAACTCATGAACCATCTCCCTCTCGACTCCATCAGTGTTCCACCAGCATGACCAAACACCCTGTGTTGCCAGATAAAAAAAACTTGCAACACTCTGCAACTCACTGACATCTCCCTCTCGACTCCATCAGTGTGCCAGATAAAAAAAACATTGTGCCACTCTGCAACTCACGACCATCTCCCTCTCGCTCCATCAGTGTTCCCAGATTTTAAAAAAACATTGCAAACACTCTGCAACTCACTGACCATCTCCCTCTCGCTCCATCAGTGTTCCAGATTTTAAAAAAAAACATTGCAACACTCTGCAACTCACTGACCATCTCCCTCTCACTCCATCAGTGTTGCAAAGACGTCTTGCCAGATAAAAAAAACATTGCAACACTCTGCAACTCACTGACCATTTCCCTCTCACTCCATCAATGTTGCAAAGACATCTTGCCAGATAAAAAAAAAAAACATTGCAACACTCTGCAACTTACTGACCATCTCCCTCTCACTCCATCAGTGTTGCCAGATAAAAAAAATTGCAACACTCTGCAACTCACTGACATCTCCCTCTCGCTCCATCAGTGTTCCCAGATTTTAAAAAAAACATTGCAACACTCTGCAACTCACTGACCATCTCCCTCTCGCTCCATCAGTGTTCCCAGATTTTAAAAAAAACATTGCAACACTCTGCAACTCACTGACCATCTCCCTCTCACTCCATCAGTGTTGCAAAGACATCTTGCCAGATAAAAAAAAAACATTGCAACACTCTGCAACTCACTGACCATCTCCCTCTCACTCCATCAGTGTTGCAAAGACGTCTTGCCAGATAAAAAAAAAAACATTGCAACACTCTGCAACTTACTGACCATCTCCCTCTCACTCCATCAGTGTTGCCAGATAAAAAAAAATTGCAACACTCTGCAACTCACTGACCATCTCCCTCTCGCTCCATCAGTGTTACCAGATTTTAAAAAAACATTGCAACATTCTGCAACTCACTGACCATCTCCCTCTCACTCCATCAGTGTTGCAAGAGCAGATAAAAAAAACATTGCAACACTCTGCAACTCACTGACCATCTCCCTCTCACTCCATCAGTGTTGCAAAGACGTCTTGCCAGATAAAAAAAAACATTGCAACACTCTGCAACTCACTGACCATCTCCCTCTCACTCCATCAGTGTTGCAAAGACATCTTGCCAGATAAAAAAAAACATTGCAACACTCCTGCAACTCACTGACCATTCCCTCTCACTCCATCAGTGTTGCCATCTTGCCAGATAAAAAAAAAAACATTGCAACACTCTGCAACTCACTGACCATCTCCCTCTCACTCCATCAGTGTTGCCAGATAAAAACTTGCAACATTCTGCAACTCACTGACCATCTCCCTCTCACTCCATCAGTGTTGCCAGATACATTGCAACACTCTGCAACTCACTGACCATCTCCCTCTCACTCCATCAGTGTTGCCAGATTAAAAAAAACATTGCAACACTCTGCAACTCACTGACCATCTCCCTCTCACTCCATCAGTGTTGCCAGATGAAAAAAACATTGCAACACTCTGCAACTCACTGACCATCTCCCTCTCACTCCATCAGTGTTGCCAGATAAAAAAAACATTGCAACACTCTGCAACTCACTGACCATCTCCCTCTCACTCCATCAGTGTTGCCAGATTAAAAAAAACATTGCAACACTCTACAACTCACTGACCATCTCCCTCTCACTCCATCAGTGTTGCCAGATAAAAAAAAAACATTGCAACACTCTGCAACACACTGACCATCTCCCTCTCACTCCATCAGTGTTCCCAGATTAAAAAAAAACATTGCAACACCCTGCAACTCACTGACCATCTCCCTCTCACTCCATCAGTGTTCCCAGATTAAAAAAACATTGCAACACACTGCAACTCACTGACATCTCCTCTCCTCCATCAGTGTTCCAGATTTTAAAACATTGCAACACCCTGCAACTCACTGACCATCTCCCTCTCACTCCATCAGTGTTGCAAAGACATCTTGCCAAGCTGGATACATTTTGCATGCGACTTCTAGGTTGCTAGAGAAATCTTGAATGAACTTGAGCTAACTGCAGTAACCAAGTTAGGGAACTTAACTTTGCAACTTTCTCTTTTATTTAAGCTGGCAGGAAACTCTCTCTCTCTCTCTCTCTCTCTCTCTCTCTCTCTCGCATTTCTTTTCTTATGCATTTTCTTTCTTTTGGTTATTTTGATTTATTCTCCTGTTTGTTAGAAATTCTCTCGTTTATTTATTTATCTTGGTTTCTCTCTCTCTCTTTGTTTATCTTGATTTCTCTCCTTCTTTATTTATTTATCATCATTTCCTTTCTTCTTTATCGATTAATTATCATTCGCTTCGCTCCATCTGTTCATTATAATTTCTTCCCTCGTTAACACTACCATTTTTGTTATCATTATTTTCATTACTATTTATTATTGTCATTATTATTATTATTGTTATTATTATTATTGTCATTATCGTTATTGTTAACATCTCCATCATCATCATCACAATCACCATCATCATAACCATCATCACCATTATCACCATCATCATCACTACCATCACCACCATTATCATCATCACCATTATCACACATCATCACTACCATTATCACCCATCATCACTATAACAAGTATCATCACCAACACCATTCTTACATCACCAACACTTCATTAAGAAAACACAAAAATATACCAATGACATTAGGAAATTCGAGGGGGGAGGGGGGAGGAGGAAAGGGGAGAGGAAAGAGAAAGGGGAGAGGAGAGAGGGAGGAGAGAAGGGGAGAGGGGGGAGCAGGAAGGGGGAGAGGGAGAGAGGGAGGAGGAGGAAGGGGGAGAGGGAGAGAGGGAGGGAGGAGGGAAGGGGGAGAAGGGAGAAAGGGAGGAGGAGATAGGGGGAGAGGAAGAGAAAGGGGGAGAGGGAGAGAGGAGGGAGGGGAGGGAGGAGAGAGGGAGAGGGAGGGAGGAGGAGGGAGAGAGGGGAGGAGAGGGGGAAGGAGAGAGGGAGGAGGAGGAGGGGGAGAGGGAGGAGGAGGAGAGGGAGAGGAGGGAGGAGGAGGGGAGAGGAGGAGGAAGGGGGAGAGAGAGAGGGAGGGAGGAGGAAGGGGGAAGAGGGAGAGAGGGAGGGAGGATGGGGGGAGAGGGAGAGAGGGGGAGAGAATAGAGGGAAAGGAAGGAGGAGAAGTGAAAGGAAGAGGATGAATAATATCGAGAGAAAATATGGAATAAGGAGGGAGGGAGGGAGGAATAGAGGATAGGGAGAAGAAGAGGGAAAGAGGATGGGGAGAAGGGAAGGAGAGAGAAAGAGGAAGAGACAAATAAGAGAAGAAGGGGAGAAGAGAGAGAGGCTGAAAGAATAGAGCAAAGGGAAGAGAAAATAGAGGAAGAGAACAGTTGAAGAAGGAAGAAGAGAAAGAGAAGGAGAGAAAAGATAGAGCGAAGGGAAGAGAAAATAGAGGACTAGAAAAAGGGGAGAACGAAAGAGGAGAAGGAGAGAAGAACAGAAGAAGAGAGAGGGGAAAGAGACGGACAAAAGGAGAGAAAAGGGGAAGAACGAAAGAGGGAAGAGAAGTAGAGAAGAAGAGAGAAGGAGGAGAAGAGGGGAAGAGAGGGGAAAGGGATAAGGGGAAGCAAAGGAAGTGAGGGGAAGCGCGCTGACAAGGGTGTGAGAGTGAGATAATTTTTCCCAGATAATGAGATTAGACAGCGGGAGTCTCTTGTTTTTTTTTTTTTTTTTTTTTTTTTTTTTTTTTTTTTGAGAGAGAGAGAGAGAGATAACCCCCTCCCCCTTCTCCCCCTCCACCCTCCTCTCCCGCCGCCTCTGCTTTTTTCATACCTTTTAACACCTCCCCCTCCCCCCCCCCCCCTCCTCTGTTTTTTTATACCTTTCACATTTTTTCGGTCATCTTGTGTTACCATGTTTGTTTGTTTGTTTGTTTTTTATCTGTTCTTTTCTATGTCTCAATATTTTCTTTTTTCTTTAACTTTTGTCTTATCTCCGTTAATTTGTTTTTCGTTCTTTTCCTTCTTTCTTGCTTTATCTTTCATTACCGTTTTTTTTTTTTTTTTTGTTTTTTTTTAGTTTTTCGTCCTGTTCCATTTTTCGTTTTTTCTTGTATTTCTTTCTCTATCCGGTATATATTTTTTTTTATTTTTCATTCTTCTTTTCCTTTCGTTCTTTTTCTCTTCATTATCATTCTATTCTTATTTCATCATTTCTTCTTCTTCTCTTCTCCCCTTTCCTCCTTTTTATTGTCTATTTGCGTTCCTTGTCTTTTCCGCGTTTTCATTTTATTATCTTTTCTCCTCTCTCTCTCTCTCTCTCTCTCTCTCTCTCTCTCTCTCTCTCTCTCTCCTCTCTCTCTTCTCACTTCTTTTTTTTCTTTTCTTTTTTTTTTTTTGCCCTGTCCACTTCCTTTCTCTCTCTCTCTCTCTCTCTCTCTCTCTTTCTCCCCTCCTCCTTTCCTTTTCTTTTTTCCATTTACTTTAGTATCTTTCCCTCCTCCCTTTCTAGTTTTCATTATTCTTTCCATTAATTTCCTTTGCCTCCTCCTTCCACCCTTCTTTTATCCATTATCCTCTTCTCCTTTCACCCATTTTCCTCCATTCTTCCAATATTCCCCCATTTAGTATTTTCTCTATCTTTCCTCTTTCTCCTTCCTCCCTTCCTCCACCTTTATTCTTTTCTCTTTTCACCTACCGTTTTAATCATCCTTCTTCCCACCCCCTTCCTTTCTACCTTTCTCTCCCTCCTCCACCTTTTCTCTTCCCCTCTTCATCTTCCTTTCTCTTCTTTACCCATTTCCTTTTTCCCTTCCCTTCCACTTCCTCCCTTCATACCTTTTTCTCTCCTCTCCCGCTTCATTTCCATCTTTCCTCACCTTCCACCCTCCACACCACTTCTCCTCCTCCTCCTCCTCCCTCTTCTCTCCTCCTCCTCCTCCACTCCCCTCTTTCCTCACCTTCCTCCCTTCACCCCACTTTTCTCCTCCTCCTCCTCTCCTCCCTCTTTTCCTCTCCTCTCCCCCTCCATCCCATCTCTTTCCTCACCTTCCACCTTCGCACCACTTTTCTCCTCCTTCCTCTTCCTCCCTCTTTTCCTCTCCTCTCCCCTTCACTCCCTTCTTTCCTCACCTTCCTCCCTTCGCACCACTTTCTCCTCCTCCTCCTCCTCCCTCTTTTCTCCTCCTCCTCCTCCTCCATTCCCATCTTTCCTCACCCTTCCACCCTTCACCTCCATTTCCTACTTCCTCCCAATTCCACTCCCTTTCTCGCCTTTCCTCCCACTTCATCACTTCCCCACTTTCAAACCCTTTCCCCCTCCCCCCTCTTCCCCCTCCCCTTCCCCCTCTCCCCCCCCCATGTGTTATTCCTCAGGCGGGATTCTATTCAAATGAGAGATCTTTGATTCCCCCGTCATGAATATTTACTTACTTGGGACTTGCTTGTCCTTATGAGGCGTTGGCAAGGAAGGAAAGAATGAGGGAAGGGTGAGAGAGGGGGGGGAAGGGGAGAAGGGTGGAGGGAGGGCGGTGGAGGAGGAGAGAGAGGGAGGGAGGAGGGAGACAGAGGGAGAGTAGAGAGAGAGGAGAGAGAGAGACAGATAGACAATAGATAGAGGAGAGAAGAGAGACAGAGAAAGAGACAGACAGACAGAGACAGACAGAGATAGAGAGAGATAGAGAGAGAACGAGAGAGCGAGAGAGAGAGGGGAGGAAAAGAAGGAGACAGAAAGGATGAAGAGAGAAAGAAAGATAAGTGAGGAAAGTAAGGAAGGCAAAATAAAGGGGAGGGAGAGGAGGACAATAACAATAACAATAACACCTACAACAACAAAATAACGATAATAATGATGATAATAACAATAACGATTATAATAACAACAGTAATATTACTAAGGATACCTTTAATAATAATAACAATAACAATAACAACAGTAATACTAATAAGGATACTACTACTAATAATAATAAATAATAATAAACAATAATAACAATAATATAATAACGATAATAACTAATAATAATAACAATAATAACATAATAATAATAAACAATAAAACAATAATAAACGATAATAACAATAATAATAATAATACACAATATAATAACAATAACAATAATAATGATACTAACAGACAGACAGACAAGAAGAAAAAGGTAAATCATATAAAGGCTAATCCGAGTCCCGGAGCGCGTCAGCCTTGTGTCTCCGGCCGGGAATTCATCCGGAAATCGTCAGCCGAAAGCCGATTAGCTGACATCATCGCCGTCAGCTCGCAGTCAGCCCATAACGGGGGATTTAAAAGCGTCGTTCTCATTCGTTGTTTATTTACGGGGGGGGAAGGGGGGGAAGGGTTTGTTTTTTGATTGTCGATTTGTTTTTTTGAAAAAAGGTATTGATTGATTTTTATTTTTTTTATTGATTTATTTTTTTTTTTTTTTTTTTTTTTTTTTTTTTTTTCTTATCTGTTTCTCGCGATATTTCTTTTTCTTCTATTTTGCTTTACCATTCCTTCCTTCCTTTTGTCTTCTTCCTTACCTTTTTTCTGGTCATATTATCATCATTCTTTCTCTATTCTATTCATTTCTTTACTCTTTCCTCTTTCTTTCCTTTCGTTTTACTACCATTATCCTTCTCCCTTGTTTTCTTCCTGTTCTTCTTCTTCCTTCTTCTTCTTCTTCTTCCTGTTCATGTACCTCTGCTAGCAAAAGCGCCGAAAACATTAGCAATAATTCTGCATAGTTGTTGATGGATCAGCTGTTCCAATCAATAAACTCATATATATTCAAAATTGTAAATTGATTTCAGTATAAAAGTCGCCGCTTATATTTTTGGGGTCATTTTCAAAGAGGTAAGAATTATCTCTAAATATCTGCCGTTAAGATAAAGATTGAAGTTGTTGGTTCATAAAATGGGGAGTGAATTTCAAAGGGAAAGGAAGGAAGGTAAAAAAGTCTTCTGTCAAGCGAGGTTTGTGTGTGTGATGTAGATATGTAATATATAAGAACCATAAATATTGTTTCCAAGCTTTCATCATTTTTGCAGGTGAAATACGCACACACACACACACACACACACGCACGCACGCACGCGTGCCACGCACACACGCACACCATTACACACACTTGCACACACACACACACACACACACACACGTGCACACACACACACACGGCACACGCATGCACGCACTGTTGTGTATATATATGTGTGTGTGTGTGTGTATTTTGTTTTTTATTTTACGTATTATTCTGTATATTGTTTGTATAGGACTTAATTTCATATAGATAACAAAGCCCAAATTCGGTATCCAAGGGGCTTACGCCAAACACCCAACGTATTCATCGCCCGTTGAACATATCCATATCTTTTTGCCAACATGGGTTTTGTTTGCATTGCCACTATACTTTGGGGGGGGGGGGGGAAGTCAAATGCTACTCCTGGAATTTTGTATCCCCTTATTTTGATTAATTTCAGGTTGAGAAATTATTTGGAAATTTAAAAAAAAAAAAGTGGTTTGTTGTTCTTTCTAATCCATAGTTCAGTTTGAAGAGTATGAAAACCTATTTATTTCTCACTCTCTCTCACCCTCTCTCTTCCCTCTCTCTTCTCTCTCTCTTCTCTCTCTCTCTCTCTCTCTCTCTCTCTCTCTCTCTCTCTCTCTCTCTCTCTCTCTCTCTCCCTCTCCCTCTCCTCTCCCTCTCCCTCTCCCTCCCCTCTCCCTCTTCTCCCTCTCCTCTCCACCCCCCCTCTCTCTCTCTCTCTTTCCCTCTCCTCCCCCCTCTCTCTCTCGGCGTTTCTCCCTATTACTACTAGTAGTCGTAGTAGTAGCAACATCAGTATCAACAGCAGTAGTAGTTGTTGCTATTGTTGTGATAGAAATGACAGTAGTAGCAACAATATAGTAATTGCAGTGGTACTAGTAAATGGCTAGAAAACACTGACATGTTATTTATTTATGCTCTATTTTCGTAGTAAATATCCACGAGTTATATAAAGCAAATTGTTCCTTGTAAATAATGCCAGTTCCAGTTGGTACTGTTGAGTGCGCATTCCGAGATTCACCTTTTGATTTACCCACAATGCCCACCGCCACGTAAATAGCTCAGAGTAGTTTCTTCTATAATAATGATAATAATAATAATAATAATAATAATAATAATAATAATGATATATAATAATAATATATATACTAATAATAATAATAATATAATAATAATAATAATAATAATAATAATAATAATAATAAAATATATAATAATAATATAATAATAAGGGTTTCTGCAGCTCACCACGGAACCGGAAACACTGCATTGGTCTTTTGCTTGTGTGGTGTCAGGTCGTTGTTGTTGTTGTTGTTGTTTTCTTCTTTTCTTCAGCTTCTTTTCTTCTTCTTCTTCTTCTTCCTCTTTTCTTCTCTTCTTTTTCTTCTCTTCTCACCTTTTTTTTTCTTCTTCTCTTTCTTTTTTTCTTCTTCTCTTCTTCATCTTTCATTTTCTTTCTTCTTTTCTTTCGGCTTATTACATTTTCCTTTTTTTGATTGACAGAAATAAACCGCTATGAATCGATCCGCGAATTAAGAGAAATTAATCTTACGATCTAAGAAACTTTATAATATTAATGTCGACTGTTTTTATTTTTTTATTTCCAATAATAAAACTCATGTTTTTTTCATTTCAGTTTCTTTTATGTCGTAAGTAAAGTATGACCCACTTCTTACAATACTTAAGAACTGTGAGTTTACTTATTTACGAGTACTAGCACTAGTCCATCCCTTATCATAATTGATGATGATGATGATGATTTATTATTATTATTTATTATTATTATTATTATTATTATTATTATTATTATTATTATTTTTTTTTTTTTTGATTTTGATTATCATTATCATTATCATTATCATTATCATTATCATCATCATCATTCTCATTATCCTCACTATCATCCTCTCCGCCTCGCTTCAAAGCAGGTGAGGCTAAAAGCAGTACTTCCCTGTCACGTGCCTCCCATCGCTAATGTTCAGCGAAAAACCGCTATGTCGCTTCCGCTAGCTAGGCAAGGGAGGCAAGGTATGTGATTGAGTTCTTCAAAGATGTTATTACTGTTCGTTGCGTTATGTGATTCGCTACGTTGATGTCCTTTGATTAACGAATGTGGAAGGGAGGGGGGAGGGTAGAAGGGGTTGGGAAGAGGGAGAGATGGGGGGTGGGAGGAAGGTAATGGGAGGGAGAGATGGGGAAGAGGAGAAGGAGGGGAGGGAAGTGGGGGGAAGAGGAGAGGGGAGGAGAAGAGGAGACGGGGGGGGGAGAAAGGGAGAGTGGGGGGGAGGGGGAGGAGGGGAGGAAGAGAGGGGGGGAGGGGAGAGATGGGAAGGGGAGAGTTGGGGGGAGGGGAGAGATGGGGAAGAGGGAGAAGGAGGGGGAGGGAAAGTATGGGGGGAGAGGAAGAGGGAGAGGGAGGGAGGAAAGGTGTTGGGGGGAGAGGGAGAGGGGAGGAGAAGAGGTGATAGAAGGGGAGGAAGAGGAGAAGGGAGGTGGGGGAAGAGGGAGAGGGAGGTTGAAGGAAAGAGGAAGAGGGAGAGGGGAGAGAAGAGGTGATAGAAGGGGAGGAAGAGGAGAACGGAGGTGGAAGAGAAGGAGAAAGAGAAGGGAAGGAGAGGATGAAAGGGCACATGTAGGTAAAACCCTCAATTGTGAAACGAAGTACATTAATGAGAGGAATATTCCGAATGTTTCATTACGAAGTTAAATAAGAGAATCATAAATAAAAAAAAAAAGTAAGTGATAATCATATTCGTTACCTTGACCTTAAATCATGCCAGTCACCCTTATATAATCATATTGTTCCCAAAATGAACACATGTCCACTACTTAATGAACAATCAAAACGCAAATTATCGCACTTTTTAACGAAATATTGATGATAATGATAATAAAAATATTCCTTTTCCCAAAAAAATCTTTCTTTCATATTCCCTCCTGAGAGAAATATGATGATAATGATAATAAAAAAAAGTCCTTTTCGTATTTTTTTTCTCCTTTCTTTCATATTCCCTCCAATTCTCATTATCAAATAAGAGAGAAAATATTGATGATAATGATAACAAAAATAGTCCTTTTCCTATTTTTTTTCCTTTCTTTCATATTCCCTCCGATTCTCATTTATCAAATATTTCAAAACCGATTCTCATTTACCAAATAACCAGATTCTCATTCATCAAATAACCAAAACCGATTCTCATTCATCAATAACCAAAACCGATTCTCATTTACCAAATAATCAAAAGAGAGAGAGAGAGAAAAAAAAAAAAAAAAACACGATTGGCACCCTACAAGTTTCACGGTTCGGCCGCATGACTGCAATATCTACGTACTCTGGGCGGGGCTTGGGGCGATCACAGTGGTATGCTAGTTCAACACTGTAGCGTGTAAGGGCTTTCATGACGGATTACAGTCGAGTAAACTGTACGTGAATTATAGAGTCCTTTGTTTCCTCTTCTTTTTCCTCTCTTTCTTTCTTTCTTTCTTTCTTTCTCTTTCTCTATCTCTATCTCTGTCTCTGTCTCATTTGCGACGGCTAGCTGTCTGGCTGTCTGTAAAATTGATGTGTATGTATATATACATATATATGTATATATATACATATATATACATACATATATACATACATATATATATATATATATATTATATATTATATATATTATATATGTATATATAATTATGTACATAATATATGTATGCATATATGTGTGTGTGTGTGTGTGTGTGTGTGTGTGTGTACATACGCACGCACACACACACACACTTGCACACACACATTATGTGTATATTGGTGGATGAATTGATTGATATATAGATACATAGATATATGTATGCATACATACATATATTTCTCCTCTCTCTCTCTCTCTCTCTCTCTCTCTCTCTCTCTCTCTCTCTCTCTCTCTCTCTCTCCTCTCTCTCTCTCTCTCTCTCTCTCTCTCTCACACACCACACTTTCTCTACCGCTCTCTACCACGTTATATCGTATATTTTCCCCATTTTCGGTATATCTGCGCGCGCGCGCGCGTATTTGTATGTGTTATGTGTGTGCGTGTGTGTGCACATGTATGGACGTACATGGACGCACGTGCAGTAAAGGCATACTTTCATACCTTGCCTATCTTTCAGTGCATAAGTGATCAGTAAAATCGATTCCAAAGCCAATATACGAATATTTAATTATTCACAGAAGGATGCGTTTGTCGTCCTCTCTTTTTAAAAAATATATTGTTATTCACACCTCTGTTGTGAAGTGTTTTGAAATATTTAAATGTCAGTCGACAAATTGCACCAGTGTTAGGCATATTCCCCGATCAAACTTTTATATTTTTATTCCACGTACAGTGTCTCTCCATTATTCCCTTTATGCGATTGTCTGGTAACACGTGAAAGATTATATTGATAAGATTACAATGGTAAAAAAATATATATATATATATTTAGCTGCATTTAGATTTAAAAAGAAATGAAGGGTATATTTACCACCATAACGGTCATCGATTTAACCTTATTCTGTGGGTACGCAAAGTTAATTGAAAATCTATTTATTTCATTCCATTACAATTAAAGTTCATCAAATGAATAATTCTACAAGATTCACCAAGGAACAGAAGAAAAGAAAACAAAAGAAAATAAAGATAAAAAAAGAAAAAGAAAAAAAAGCGCGCCAAAAGACGAACTGCCATTTCGTTGCGTTCGCGTTGAATGAAAATTAAATAAAGGCCATCTACGTATATCTTTTTCTATACAGCAAAAGTTCACTCATGCATTAATCCACGGGGATCGCCAAACGCCAAGAATAACCCGAGAAAGAGAGAGAAAATATGAATTAAAAGCGAAAAGACGATGCGAATAAGGTGGGTTGCGCATCCCAGCTCTCGTTTGTTTTGGTAATGTTTACACTCTCTTCCCCGACGCATCCGCCGCCACACGAACAAAACTCGTCTGCATTTAATCCCGGGAAGTAATTATTCTTGATAGGGGGTACAGCGTAGACTACAATGTCGGTTTGTCTTCTCCTCCTACCTTTTTATTTATTCTTTTCTTCTTCTTTATGCTATCGTCATCTTCGTTGTGTGTGTGTCTGAGACGGGTATGTTTTGCAATTAAAGATGAAAAGGGTTATTCTTTTCAAATTGTAAGCTTGTAAAAATGCATAAGGCAGTTGTATTGATCAAAAGAAGAATGGTGGTTATACGACTGACAATCAAATATACTTTGTTTTATCGAAAAATGTTTTGTGAAAAGCAATACTTAACAAATCGATTAAAAGTAAAATATTATTTTTACAATTATATTAATTATTATTATTATTTATTTTATTATTATTATTATTATTATTATTATTATTTTGTTTTTATAATTATTATTATTTCATTTAACTGTTTTAAATTATTTATTATTGACATACACAAGATTAAGACAGAAAACTTTTTCTTTGTCTCATTATATTTTTACGTGTCAGCTAATTAACTGTTATCTCGTTACGGCGATGTTATTAGAGTAATTATCTTCCCATACTGCACAGTGAGGGTTCCGCTAGCAGGGCAATTTTAATTATATCATTAGTAAATGCTTAATTGCCTCTCCATTGAATACCCAGAAATGCCGTAGTTACTGATGGGATTGTTGGCATTATGTTTCCACGCAATTTATCACTTGCTGTCACCTTTTTTGTTGCCAGATCGCAGAGACAGAATCATAATAAGAGGAAAGAATGAGAGAGATAGAGTGAGAGAGAGTTAGAAACTGAGACACAGAGAGAGAGAGAGAGACAGAGAGAGAGAGAGAGAGGCAGACAAATAAACGGACAGAGACAGACAAACATACGGAAAACTAGTCGCAAACAGATAAAGCAATAGAACGAATATTAGAGACAGAAATAAAGAGGAGAGGAGAGAAACACGGGGATAAAGAGAAACAGAGAGAGACAGAAAGACAGAGACAAACAAAACAGACACAGACACAGAGAGAGAATCACAACCAGAGGAAGAAGAGAAACAGAGAGAGACAGACAGACAAACAAACAAACAGACAAAGACAGACATACAGAGAACTAGTCACAAACAGAGGGAGAAGAGAAACACGGGGATAAAGAGAGGAACAGGGAGAGAGAGACCGACAGGCAAACAAACAAACAAACAGACAAAGACAGACATACAGAGAACTAGTCACAAACAGAGGGAGAAGAGAAACACGAGGATAAAGAGAGAGACAGACAGACAGAGGCAAACAAACAGACAAAGACAGACATACAGAGAACTAGTCACAAACAGAGGGAGAAGAGAAACACGGGGATAAAGAGAGGAACAGAGAGAGACAGACAGACAGAGACAAACAAACAGACAAAGGCAGACACAGAGAGAGAATTGGTCCCAAACAGGAAGAAGAGAAAAGGGAAAGAGGAAACAGGGAGAGAGAGACAGACAGACAGAGACAAAACAAACAGACAAAGACAGACATACAAATAGAGAGCTAGTCCCAAACAGAGGGAGAAGAGAAACACGGGGATAAGGAGAGAGACAGACAGACAGAGACAAACAAACAGACATACAGAGAACTAGTCACAAACAGAGGAAGAAGAGAAACACGGGAATAAAGAGAGGAACAGAGAGAGAGAGAGACCGACAGCATCATGCCATATAGCTGTTCTAATCGCAACAGAGAAGCACCCGGTGTGCAGCTGCGGAGATCCGGACTTGCCATCTGCCTGCCCTCCCCCCCCCCCTCCCCACCCCAACCAACGCTCCTCTCCCTACCTCTCTTCCTGCCCCCTCTCTCTTCCCCCTGTCTTCACCCTCTTCCTTACCTCCTACCTCCCCCCCACCCAGACTAGCTATCCTCATCCTACCCTCTCCCTCCATCTCCTCTCCCCTCCTATTCCCTACCTTACCATCCCCTGTCTTCACCCTCTTCCTTACCTCCTACCTCCCACCCCCTCCCCAGACTAGCTATCCTCATCCTACCCTCTCTCCCTTGGCTCTTCCCTCCTATTCCTTACCTTACCATCCACTGTCCTCACCCTTTCCCTATCCCCACCAGATTTATTCCCCCCTCATCCCCCTCCCCTCCCGCTCTCCTCCCTCCCCACCACCGCTGTCCCCCTTACCGCCACTACCTGTCCTCTGTCTCCACCACCTCTCTCCCCCCCTCCCCACCTTTCCTCCCTCCCACACACCTGTCCTCCCTCCCCACCACCTCTCCCCCCCTCTCCCCCTCCACCCTTCCCCTTCTCCTTCCTCCCTCCCCACTCCCCCTCCTCCCTTCCCCAACCACTCTCCTCCCTCTCCCCTCCTCCCCCTCCACCCTTCCCACTCCCCCCCCCCCCGACACAGACAAGGACGTACGCGTGTGTATAATATCAAGAGATTACACCAAGACTACATGTGCGTGGGATTATGTCTTGCACTCGTGTGTTTGGTCGCGTTAGTCTGTCTGTTTTTTTTTTTTTTTTTTTTTTTTTTGCACGGTTGTAATTCACTATATTTGCATATAGATTGTGGCGTTGCGTTTTACTCGATATCCGTTCTGAGATAATTGCTCTAAGAGTTGGGGGAGAGCCGAGGGTGGAGATGATAGCGCTGATAATGGTGCTGGTTATAGGAATTATAATGTGATGATTTGTTGCTTGGATTGATGGGGGGGTTTAGGAAATAGTGATGATGGTGGTGATGATAATAGAGAAAATTATGATAGCAGTGATGATTGTACGTAATAGGAAATTATGATAGCAATGACTGCATTGATGACTGTAATTGATGGTTTAAGAAATAGTGATGATATAGAGAAATTATGATAGCAGTGATGATTTGAGGAAATAGTGATGATGGTGGTGATGGTGAATAGGAAATATGATAGCATTGATGACTAATTGATGGTTTAAGAAATAGTGATGATGGTGGATGATGATAGAGAAATTATGATAGATTGATGATTTAATTGATGGTTTAAGCATAGCATTGATGACTGTAATTAATGGTTTAAGAAATAGTGATGATGGTGGTGATGGTAATAGGGAAATTATGATAGGCATTGATGACGTAATTGGGGGTTGGAGAAATAGTGATGATGGTGGTGATGGTGATAGGGAAATTATGATAGCATTGATGACTGTAATTGATGGTTTAAGAAATAGTGATGATAATAGAGAAATTATGATAGCAGTGATGACTGTAATTGATGGTTTAAGAAATAGTGATGATGGTGATGATGATAATAGAGAAATTATGATAGCAGTGATGACTGTAATTGATGTTTAAGAATAGTGTGATGATATAATAGAGAATTATGATAGTGATGATGTAATTGATGGTTAAGAAATAGTGATGATG
>NW_020870862.1:55000-65213 GCF_003789085.1 Penaeus vannamei
TATTTCTCAGTTCATTGAAGATTCTTTTTACTTTTATCATATTTATTTTTTTCTTTTATTTTTTTATTTTTCTATATTTATTTTTTATTATGTTTCTTATTTATTTGTTATTATTATTTTTCTATATATATTTTTTATCATTATTTTTCTATATATATTATTTTTTATTATCTTCATTGTTATTTTTTTTACTATTACTTATCCCATTAAAAATATTATAGTATTGTTATCCCATTACAGTTAGTATAGTTTTCTTTGCATCAAGATTCATTATAAATCCATTATAGTTCCATTTCATAACAAATTTATTATAATTTGATTAAAAATTCATTATAGTTATTAGTCCATTAAAAATTCATTGTTTTTATTTTGTTATAAAAATAGTCTTCATACGATTGTAAAGGCATTATAGTAATTATTTCATTAAAAAAAATCATTATATTTTTCCATTTCATTTACAAATTCATGACAGTTTTCATCTCATTATAAATTCATTAGAATTTTCATTCCTTAAAGAAAAAAAACATCGATTTTATTCCATGAAAAATCACTTATAATTTCCATCACAAATTCATCATCATTTTTATTCCCTTGCAAATTCGTCATATTTTTCATTCCATTTTACGCTCGTTTTATTGTATGTCTTCTACGTACGTAGTTCACACAGTGTTGCCATTGTAGCGATTTTCCGCTACATCTAGGTTTTATGTTATGATATAGCGGGATTTTTTTTCTCCTTTTTTTAAAGTTAACTCTATAATTAGCGAGTTTTTTTTAAGATTAATTTAGCGAAATATGAGGAGCTTTAATTATCTAGCGGTTTTCCAAGTCCAGTCTAGCAGGTTTTTTTAAAATACTAATAGCAACACTGAGTCTACACATATCTAAACCAGCTGTTCTTTGCGTCTGCACTCCAGCTTATGTGAGAGTATTAATAGACGTATTTGTGCCTCGAATTTTTGTCCCCTCCCCCCCCCTTCCTCCTCCTCCTCCCCTCCAGGTGTGTAGATGATTTTATGGCTTGGCGAGCAAAGCAAACAACCCGGATGTGCTGAGGAGAGGTCGAGGTCGAGGTCGAGCTGTCTGGTGGCAGCGGTGGACTGTCATCGGCTGCGTTCGCTTTCGCTTACCTGACTTTATTATTATTATTATTATTATTATTATTGTTATTAACACGTACTTGTGTGTATGCTCGTGTGTATGTGTGTATATATGTATGTGTGTGTGTGTGTAAGTGGTTAAGTGAGCGTTCACACATGTATATATGTGTGTGTGTGTGTGTATCGTGTGTATAGATTTGTACATTTATATATACGGTCTTTAAGAACAAAGAAAAAGTCCCATATGCCTAATCCTTTAGAAAATGAACACAAAATTAAAATTTAGCATTTTTCTTAGTTCTTGAATTTCTAACAAAAATAATTATATTAAATTTTCATATAAGTTTGCCTCAAAAATAAGAGATATATCTTCAAGAAAATGCGTTTCTTTTTATAAATATCCCATTGATGAAGCTATCAACACCATTGTTGTTCTGATATTTCTAAATTTGATTTAATTCAACTATTGAACTTTGCAATCAAATATTCTCGATTGTCTTCAACAATTATCTATTGTCCAAGTTGATGGGGTGGCGGGGGTTCAGCTCTAGACCCCAATCTTGCAAATTGCCTTGTTTGCGATCATGAAAGAAATTCTCTCTCTCTCTCTCTCTCTCTCTCTCTCTCTCTCTCTCTCTCTCTCTCTCTCTCTCTCTCTCTCTCTCTCTCTCTCTCTCTCTCTCTCTCTCTCTCTGCTCTCTCTCTCTCTCTCTCTCTCTCTCTCTCTCTCTCTCTCTCTATATATATATATATATATATATATATATATATATATATATATATATATATATGTATATATATATATTTGTGTGTGTGTGTGTGTGTTGTAATATAGATAAATAGATAGATAGAGACATGGATAGTTAAATAGCTATAGATGTAGATATATTGACACTGATATATAATATATGTTTATATATACATACATATATATATATGTGTGTGTGTGTGTGTGTTGTGTGTAGATAGATAGATATGCATAATACATATATGTATATATTGTGTGTAGATAGATATATAGATATAAATAATACATATATGTATATGTGTGTATGTGTGTGTGTGTGTGTGTCTGTGTGTGTGTGTGTGTGTGTAGAGAGAGAGGCCGTAATGCCAGTGTAGAGAGAGAGGCCGTAATGCCAGTGTAGAGAGAGAGAATGCCAGCAGCCAGCGAGAGGCAGCGGCGGGGTAATCTGACCGACCGGCGGGGAAACTCAGGACACGATCGCACCGGCAGTAAGCTCTGGTTCTGAAGTACCTTTGTGAAGAGCTTTTGCGCAGCTCTCTCGGCGGTTCATTGTGATCTGGCATTAGTGATCTGGCATTATTATTGGCATTAGGGATTTGGCTCCTTATGGATGCGTAGGTGTGCTTATAGATACTTTCACATGTATACATCCTCACACACGCACACATACACATACATATAGATAGATATAGATATAATTAGTTCATATATATATGTATATTTATAAATATATATTTGTGTGTATATATATATATATATATACATATATATGTAAGTAATTTATGTATATATCTATATCTATTTATATATATGTATGTATGCATGTATATGAATAGTTTTATTATTACATAAGTACATAAATGTACATATCCATATTTCCACGTACAGTACATGTTTGTATTCCAGTCAATGTTTGCTCTCCTTGGTCTCTTTAAGAAAAAAATAGAAAGATGAGAAAAAAATGAACTCCATCCCAAACCAAACCAAACCATTCCGAGCTAATGTCACATGTCATATATATATATGAGAATTTCTAATGTCACAGGCATTCATATGAGAATTTCTGCGACCCGAGACTCTCAACCTCAACGGCAAACCTACGACGACATGGCATCTTAGAACCAAAGAGAAAAAGTGTAATCGGCAGAGCAAACACGGCTGCTGCTTCTCTCTCTCTCTCTCTCTCTCTCTCTCTCTCTCTCTCTCTCTCTCTCTCTCTCTCTCTCTCTCTCTCTCTCTCTCTCTCTCTCTCTCTCTCTCTCTCCCCGCAGCCAATTCACGTGAAGTAATGCTGTAATGATTACTCTTCATCTGTACTGCATTACCGGCTCCCCAGCGGAATGAATGCGAGTACATTTGCTGAATAAATAGCTGTTCGCTTGTGTCATGCTCACGTGTGCGTGCGTGTGTGGGGTTGTGAGTGCACGTGTGTATATGTATGTGTAATTATATATATATATATATATATATATATATATATATATATATATATATATATATATATATATATACATATACATATATACATATATACATATATACATATATGTATATATGTATATATGTATATATGTATATATGTATATATAATATATATATATATGTATATATATATATATATATATATCATATATGTGTGTATGTGTGTATCACTATGTATATAGATGTGTATATATACATATATATGTGTGTGTGTGTGTATGTGTGTGCATATGTATATGCATGTATACGTAAGTAAACATGTAAAATAATACGTTGTCTCCAAGCTATTCCTCCCCCCCCCCACCCCCAACGACCCCCGAAGCTCCCGCCGAAACAAAGACCGAATCGAAGAAGAAGAAAAAAAAAAATGTTTTTCCTCACCCTCACGTCTCCATGCCACTTCCCCTCACGCTCCTCCAATCCTTCCTTCCTCTTTGGCCCTCACTCATCATTACCCTCTCTCCTCATTACCCCTTCTCTTCCTCTGTTTGCTTCGTCTCATTCGTCTCATTCATCTCATTATCCTCTCCCTCATTACCCCTTCTCTTCCTCTGTTTGCTTCGTCTCATCACCTCATCTCATTATCCTCTCTCCTCATTACCCTTCTCTTCCTCTGTTTGCTTGGTCTCATTCGTCTCATCACCTCATCTCATTATCCTTCTCTCCTCATTACACTTCTCTTCCTCTGTTTGCTTTCTCATTCGTCTCATCACCTCATCTCATTATCCTCTCTCCCTCATTACACCTTCTCTTCCTCTGTTTGCTTCGTCTCATCACTGGCTTGTCATGTTCGCGTCAAAGTGTCATTTTCGGAGCTCATGACTCGCGTCCGAGCCCTCCCTTCGCAGCTCGCCGCCGCTCCCTTATTATGACTGGACCAGTGACATGCATATTCATATTAGGGGAAATTTACTTACGCTCTGTCACACATCGTGATAATGACCAACTAAACCGGATTTTTTTTTTCTTTTTTTGGGGGGGTAGGGGGGGAGGGGAGGTACTAGTGATGGGTTTATGTTTTCCTTTTTTTTTTATCGTTCTCTTCTATTTGTCTATCTCTTCTTTTTTTCTCTTTTTTTCTGTATATATCTACCCATTTATTTTACCTATTTTCTACCTCTCCATCTATTTGTCCATCTGTCTATCTTTCTATCTGTCTATCCACCGTTTCATCTTATCTTTCTATCTATATATCTTATCTCTTTCTCTATCTATCTATCTCTTTAGCTATCTATCTGTCTGTTCATCTATCTACCGCCTTCCTATCCCTCACTACGCACAGTTCACCATAACACGCAAGCAATTAAAACTTACATGTACACACAGCATGAACAAACCTTCACGCGTGTGTGTACATATGTAAACCTTCACGCGTGTGTGTACATATGTAAGTTATCCCAGACTCGGCTCGCAGTATTAGCATAATGTTTTTGAAAAAGGGTTATGCTGAAATACATACTCATTCCACTTTTCTTTTCTTTTTTTTCTTTTTTGTTTTTTAATCGCTTTTTTTTTTTTTTTTTTTTTTCTTTTTTTTTCTTTTTTTTTCGTTTTTTTTCTTTTTTTTTTTTTTTTTAATCGCTTTGTTTTCTTTTTCTTTTTTTCTTTTTTATGTTGAAGGGTCGTTTCGGAAACTGTGTAGTCTGTTTCTTGTTACAGACTATAATTATGATATTAGAGTGCTATTACTATTACTATTTTTTCTGATTGCAATCGTTAATTATCAGTGTTATTATAAGTAACTTTGTCGTTGTTATGTTTCCACTTTTTGTTGTTATTAGCATTAGTACTATTATTATAATTGTTGTTATTACTGTTATCATTGTCATCATCATCATCATAGCTATTATTTTCATTATGATTATTATCGTTATTATTATCATTATCATTATGTTATTTTTTATCATTTGAGATGTTGTTATTATCATTATTATCATTATCATCATCATCATTATGATTGTTATTGCTCTATATCATTACTATTACTATTACTGATATCATTAATATTATCATCATCATTATCATTATCATTATATTTATTATTATTGTTATTATTATTATCATTGCTATTATTATTATCCTCATTACTATTATCATTGTTATCATCATTATTATTATCATTATTAATATTATTGCTATTGTTATTGTTGATAATAGAATTATGATTATCATTATTATCATCATCATCATAATTATTTTCATTACTATTATTATTATTATTATCATTATTATTATTATTATTATTATTATTATTATTATTATTATTATTATTATTATTATTATTGTTATTATTATTGTTGTTATTATTATTATTATTATTATTATTATTGTTATTATTACTATATTATCATCATTATTATCATTATTATCATCATTATTGCTATCATTATTATTATTATCATTACTATTATTATTACTATCACTATTATCACTATCACTATTATCACTGGCGTTTATTGTGATCAATGTCCTTATAGGGATTAGTCTGCAATATCATCACGTTAAGTTATTGGTTGTACGATATTTTCCCTGTTCTTTCTTTCTGCCTATTTTCTTCTCCTTTTCCCTCTCCTCCTCCTTCCTCCTCCCCGTCCTTTCCTTGCAATTCCTCCTTTTCATCTAACTCATCGCCTTTATTTGCTTCCTGCACTTCTTCTTTATTTTCCTCCTCTTCTTCCTCCTCTTCCTCTTCACCCTACTCCTCTTCTTCCTCTTGCATCTCTGCCTCCTCCTCCCTCCTTTCCTCTTCTTCCTTCTCTTCTTCCTCCTCCTACCCTCCTCCTCTTCCTCCTCCTCCCCTCCTCTTCCTCCTCCCCTCCACCCCCTCCTCCTCCTTCCCATCCCAATCCCGCTCTTCATTTTCCTCCTCCTCCCCATCCTTCTCCTCTTTCTCTCCTCCTCCTCCTCCTCCCTCTCTTCCTCCTCCTCCTGTCTTCCTCCCTTCCTTTCCTCCTCCTCCCCCCTTCCTCTCCCGTCTTCCCCCTCCTCCTCCTCCCTGTCTTCCCTCCTCCTCTCCTCCCTCCCCCTCCTCCTCCTCGTCCTCCCCCTCCTCCTCCTCCTCCTCCCCTCCTCATCCTCATCCTCATCTCCCCCTCCTCCTCTCCTCCCCCCCCTTCTCCTCCTCTCCTCCTCCTCATCATCATCACATCCTCATCTCATCCTCCTCTACCTTCTCTTCTCCTCCTCCTCCTCCCGTCCTTCCTCCTTCTCCTCCTCCTCCTCCTCCTCCTCCTCCTCCTCCTCTCCTCCTGCTCCTTCTCCTCTTCCTTCTCTCCTCCTCTCTCCTCCTCCTCCTCCTCCTCTCCTTCCTCCTTCTCCTCCTCCCCTCCTCCCTTCCTTCCCCTCCCCTTCCTCCTCCTCCTCCTCCTCCTGATCGCCTTCAATAAAATTACCTCCATCTTCCTCGACGGCACTTTAGAACTGTTTTGTTGCGAAGAAAAGAAAAGGAGAGAGAGAGAAAAAAAAGACGAGAGAAAGAAAAAAAAAAGAAAAAAAAAAGAATTAGAAATAAAAAAAGGAAAATAAAAAAGCGACTAAGTTTTGCCGGCGTTCGAGTCGATCGACTTTCTTTTCTTCTCTCTTCTTTCTCTTTTCTTTTCTTTTGGTTCTTTTCGTTGTTGTTGTTGTCTCAGTCTGAGTGGAAAAAAGGGAAAAAAAGTATATTTCGCTTTCTCATTAATCAGCTGTAACAATAGAGTGAATTTTGCAAAGTCAAAGCTACTCATTCTTTTTGTTTTTACGCTTTTCTTATTCTTTGACTATTCTTTCCTCTCGTTTTTTTTTATTATTTATTTATTTCTCGTTCTTTCTCTTTTTTTACGTTTTCATATTTTTTGTATTTTCTTTGTTTCTCGTTTTTTTTCTTTATTTATCTATTTCTCCTTCTCTTTTTTTCTCTCTCTGTTTCCTTTTTTCTCCCTTTCTGTCTTTTTTCTTTCTGTATCTATTTCTCCTTCTCTTTTCTCTCTCTCTCTCTCTGTTTCCTTTTTTCTCCCCTTCTGTCTTTTTTCTTTCTTCATCTATTTCTCCTTCTCTTTTCTCTCTCTCTCTCTGTTTCCTTTTTTCTCCCTTTCTGTCTTTTTTCTTTCTTTATCTATTTCTCCTTCTCTTTTTTTTCTCTCTCTCTCTCTGTTTCCTTTTTTCTCCCTTTCTGTCTTTTTTTCCGTTGTGTCTAGCTGTTTATCACCGTTGCATTTCGCAGTGGCTTTCGTAGCGAATATGTTTCACGGAATGTCGCGAAACTCAGAATTCTCGCTTTCAAATGGGGGTCTCCCTCCTCCCCTCCCCCCTCCCCCTCTCCTCCCTCTCCCTCTCCCTTTTCCTCGCTTTCTCCTCGTCTCTCCTTCTTCTTCCTCTCTCCCTCTCCCTTCTCGCTTCTCCTCCTCCTTCTCTTCGTCTCTCCCTTCTTCCTCTCTCCCTCTACTACCCTCTTCCTTCCCTCTTCCCTCTCTCCTTCTCCTCTTTCCTCCTCTCCCTTTCCCTCTTCTCCCTTCTCCCCATTCCTCTTCCTCTCTTTCTCTCCCCATCTCCCCTTCTTCTCTTCCCTATCTCCCCTCTTTCCCCTGTCTCTCTCTCCTTCTTCCCTCTCTCCTACCTCTCTTGCATCTATTCTTCCCCCTCTCCCCTCTTCCTCTCTCCTCCCCTCTCCCCACCTTCCCTCTCGCACTATTTTCTCACACTCTCCGACCTCCCTCTCGTCTTTTTTCCCCCTCTCCCCACTCACCCCTCTTCATCTCCCCCTCCCTCTCCCCCTCTCGCCCTCTCCTCTCTCTCCTTCTCCCCTCTCCCCACCTCTTCCCCTCTCCCTTCTCCCCTTTCCCCTCTTTCCCACCTCTCCTTCCCCTTTCCCCCCTCTCCCCATTTCCCTCTCCTCTCCCCTCTCCCTCTCCCCCTACCCCTCCTCCTCCCCCCATCACAAAAATCACAAGTAAGCGACGGAAAGAAGTATAAACTAGGAAGAAGGATGAGGGAAAAGAGGTTTACAGCATAATTAGCAAGTTTTAATCAACTTAGCGAGACAGTTGGTAAGTTCTGGCCAAGCTGCTTACCCGACGGCGCTCCCCCATGTGTTGTCTCTCCTCCTCTCCCTCCTCCTCCTCTCCTCCTCCTCCTCCTCCTACTCCTACTCCTACTACCTCCTCCTCCTCCTCCTCCTCCTCCTCCTCTCCTCCTCCTCCTACTCCTCCTACTCCTCCTCCTCCTCCTACTCCTGCTCCTCCTACTCATCTGGTCCCCCCCCTCTTTCTCACACTTTCACACTTCCCCCCTACTTACTCTCCTTCTCTCTGTCTCTCTCTCTTTCTCTTTCATTTTCTCTTTTTTACTGTTTTCGATTTTCTTTCTCTCCCCCTCGTCCCTTACTGTCCTTCTCTATTTTCCCTTCCCATTCTTCATTGTCTCTCTCCACCCCTTCTACACTTCTTGTCCCACTCCTCTTCCCCTTCTCTCTCCTACTTCTCTCTCCCCTCCCACAACCTCCTCACCTCCCCCTTCCACCCATCCTTCCCTTCCACTCCCTCTCCCCAACCCCTCATTTCTTCTCCCTTCCTCCCTTCCACCTATCTCTACCATCCCCATCCCCAACCCTTCAACCGTCCCTTCCTTCCCATCCTCCACCCGTCCCTGCTATCCACCCCTTCCCTCCTCTCCACCCTTCCCCCTCCTTCTCTCCCTCCACTCCTCCCACCTTTCCACCCCTCTACCTCCCACCCCCCCTCCACCCCCGTCCTCTCCACCCTCATCCCCACCTTCCCCCTCCTCCCACCCTCTCACCCCTCACCTCCCACCCCCTCCACCCCCGTCCCACCCTTCATCTGAATTGTACATTACTGCAATCCCACGAGAGAGGACAATAGTACGAGGTCTGTCTGTGTGCTTGTTGTATTGTCGCTTGCAGTGTTGCAGACAGACAGACAGGAGGATCAGCTGGGTCATCAGCTGATACGCCTCCTTGTCCTCTTGTCCTGTGTTTGTGATTGTCTTGGGTTGTGTTTGTGAGGTAGTGTGTACGTTTGTTTTGTTTGTTTTTTTGACTGTGTGGTTATGCGTTTGTTGTGGGTGTGTTGTTTGTTGTTGTTTGTTTTGTGGGTGTTTTTTTTTGTTGTGAATGTGTGTTTGTTGTGGGATTATGTGTTGTGTGAGGTGCCTGTGTTTGTGTGTGACGGTGTGTATGTGTGAGATCGCATTTGTGTGACTGTGTCGCGTGTTTGTGTGTGTGTGTGTGTGTGTGTGTGTGTGTGTGTGTGTGTGTTAGGGTGTGTTGGGGGGAGGGGAAGGGAAGACAAGTTATTTGTCTGCGTTTATGTCCTTCCCGTCATTTGTGTAAGAGCGCGTCCATAAATTGATTAAGAAAGGAAAAAAATTGGAGACAGGGAGAGAGAGAGAGAGAGAGAGAGAGAGAGAGAGAGAGAGAAAGAGAGATAGAGATAGAGAGATAGAGAGAGAGAAGAGAGATAAAGAGAGAGAGAGAGAGAGATAGAAAGATAGAGATAAAGAGAGAGATAGAGATAAAGAGAGAGAGAGAGATAGAGAGAGAGAGAGAGATAAGAGAGAGAGAGAGAGAGAGAGAGAGAGATATAGAGATAAAGAGAGAGAGAGAGAGAGAGAGAGAGAGAAAGATAGAAAGATAGAGATAAAGAGAGAGAGAGAAAGATAGAGAAAGAGAGAGAGAGAAAGATAGAAAGATAGAAAAGAGAAAGAGAAAAGATAGAAAGATAGAGATAAGAGAAAGAGAGAGAGAGATGATAGAGATAAAGCGAGACCAGAACAGCCACCCACCAACCAACCCAACCAAAAAAGACCCTGCACCTGCAACCCCTCCCGGGGCCCGCGAGGCTCCACGCGACAACACGAAGTTGTTGAGCAAGCGGACGATCTCAAAGGG
>NW_020870862.1:67031-69531 GCF_003789085.1 Penaeus vannamei
ACCTACACAATTCTCTATCTTCATCTATCTATCTCATGACTAACTAATCTCCAACCCCACCTCTCTCTCTCTCTTCTCTCTCTCTCGACCTCTCTCCTCTCTCTCCGTCGCTCCTCATCCTCTCTCTCTTCTCCGTCTCTCTCTCTCTCTCTCTCTCTTTCTTCCTTCTCTCCTTCTCCTCCTCTCCTCTACTCCTCTCCTCTCTCTCCCTCCACACCCCGCTCCTCTCATCCTCTCTTCCCTCGCCCCTACACGTCCTATCCTCCTCACGCTCTTTCGCCCCCCCGCCCCCCACGTGGCCCTGTTTTTTACGAAGCAAAAGAATTTAGAGAAAAGCAATAAGAAATCTTTGCGTTTATTTTTTTTTTTTTAAATCGTTTCCCCTCTTCCCCTCCCTTTCATGGTTTCCTTTCTTTCCTCTCTAACTCCGGGGTGCCAAATCCCCTAAAAAAAAAACGGGGAAAAAGGAAAACAAAAAGGGGTAAAAAACAAAAAGAAGGAAAAGAAAGAAGAATCAAGCGGGAAAAGAAAGGGGAAGGAGTCAATCTTCCATCTCTTCCAACCAGGGGTCGGGCGGAAAAAAAAGGGAAAGTATGGAAAACACGAACAGAAAAATCCTCAATACATATAAGCGGTGGAATAAAATCATACATTCATATTATCAGGCCACTTCCACCCCTGTCTCCGTTTCGTCGCAGGCTCGCAAGACCCTAGCGAAAGAGCCTCCACTCCCCGCGGAGCCCTGGCGGGCCGCCTTGATGTTTTCCCCTCCCGGAGCGCGGTCCACGCCGACTGGGCCCCGGCGCAGGCGGATGCGCGGCAGAGGGCGCCGTCGCCGTTGCACGATCGCCGTCGCCACGCCCGCGTTGATCGAGTTGCTGGGGGGGGAGAGGGAGAGGTTAATGAATGGGGGAAGGAGAGGGATGGATAAGCAGAAAGACAGATTAAAGATCGGGAAGTTAGTGAAGGAATTGAAGAACCTAGACGCGGCCGTCGCGGTGATCGTTACTGAAGAAAGAGATTAATAAATGGAGAATGGAATGGATAGATAAGAGAAATAGTTAACGGACAGATAGATACAAAAATCGGTTAAATGAGGCAACTTAAGAAACGGAAACCGAACGTCGCGTTGATGATAGCTGTCATGAAACGAATGGAGGAATAAAGAAGAAATGAGAATGAAGATGGACAGACAGATAAGCCGTCGGAATGACCCTTAAACGATGAGGATAAAGTAACGAGGTGACCCTTTCAGGCAAAGTTAAAATTATCCGAGTTTTAACATATTAAATGCATATTAACCAATGGATGATAGATAGTCGACTGAATGAATGAATCAAAGAATGCTATGGTAGATAATCTATTGAATTAATTGATATATGAATTATACTGATAAGATGGAAGCGATTTTGAAACCATTAGGCCTAGATGCCTTGGAAATGAAGACGTGTACACTCAAATAAATTAGTAAAATATAGTTATCATTACGTATATGCACATCAATACGCAGGAAAGTCGGCACAGACACACTCGCCAAAGCCAAACACATGTAAAATCCACAAACAAAACACCCAACCCCACGAAGCCACAAACAACCACGGACTCAACCACAACCACAAACAATAACAGATCAAACAACCACAAACACAATCAACCACTGACTCAAACGACCACACACACACACAACCACAGACTCAAACAACCACAAACACAAACAATAACAGACTCAAACAAACACAAACAAGCACAACCACAAACACCCTCCTCCCCCCCAAAAAAAAAACACCCCCCCACACAACACTTACTCCACAATGAAGTTGAAGCTGTCAGTAACCGTCTTATTGGTAGTCTCAAATAAGCACATCAGCTTGATGGCCTTGTCTCCTCTTCGTTGTATGACAGGGTGGTGCTGAACGACCACCACGTTACTATAGACACCATCTCCTTCGTTAACCACGCCGCATTCCGGGTCGTTGAACTGTTTGGGTGAACGTGAGAAAGCCTTTGGTAGAATGGTGATGTTTGGAATTATCGAGTCAAAGCGTTAATATTGAGTAAAGTCTATTAAAGTATAGACCTTGATGTTGAGTAGATTGTGGACTAAACGGGTCTTTAAAAGAAATAAAGAAAAAAACAAACATCAAGTCTTTAAAAGAAAGAAAGAAAAAAACAATCGTCTTTAAAAGAAAGAAAGAAAATAAACATCGTCTTTAAAAGAAAAGAAAAAAAAATCAATAATCATCTTAAAAAAAAAAAAATGATAATAGTGTTAACAGTTATGATAACGTACTATATGAAATTATCTTATAACAGTCACCAGAGGGAAACATCACACGGTGAAAGAAAAAAAAAAATAATCAAACAAAACAAATGATAATAGTGTTAATAGTTATAATGACCGGTACTATAACGTAATTATCATATAACAGTTAGTCACCACATGGAAAGATATCAACAGTTAGTCACCAGAGGGAAAGATTTCAACACACACTAGTCGAAA
>NW_020870862.1:74531-79829 GCF_003789085.1 Penaeus vannamei
CTCTCTCTCTCTCCCCCCCCCCCCCCTCTCTTCTCTCTCTCTCTCTCTCTCTCTCTCTCTCTCTCTCTCTCTCTCTCTCTCTCTCTCTCTCTCTCTCTCTCTCTCTCTCTCCTTTCTCTTTTCCTTTCTCCATCCTCCTTTCCTACCTCCCTTCCCTCTCTCCCACCCCTTCCCTCTCCTTCTCCCCCCCTTCCCCCCCCCCCTTCGCCAACCCACACACCTTCCCCAACCTCACCTGTAATACAGATTTTCTCGAAGAAGTTAATGGGCTCGAGCGTGGGCTGGAGCGCCGCCCCCGAGCTGTAGGCGACCCTGTCCAAGCGGAAGCAGGATTCTCGGTCGTAGTTCAATAGAAACCCCGAGCAGCTGCGGGACTGGCGACATCTGTTGGCGGGAGAATGCATTAGGGAATCTGAAGAGATTTTTATTTATTTATTTTATCTATTTTATGCAGGGAATCTGAAGAGATTTTTAATTTATTTATTTTTCTATTTTATGCAGGGAATCTGAAGAGATTTTTATTCATTTATTTTATGCAGGGAATCTGAAGAGATTTTTATTTATTTATTTATTTATTTTATGCAGGGAATCTGAAGAGATTTTTATTTATTTATTTATTTATTTTATGCAGGGAATCTGAAGAGATATTTATTTATTTATTTTATCTATTTTATGCAGGGAATCTGAAGAGATTATTTATTTATTTATTCTATTTTATGCAGGGAATCTGAAGAGATTTTTATTTTATTTATCTATTTATGCAGGAATCTGAAGAGATTTTTATTTATTTATTTATTTTATGCAGGGAATCTGAAGAGATTTTTATTTATTTATTTATTTATTTTATGCAGGGAATCTGAAGAGATTTTTATTTATTTATTTTATTTATTTTATGCAGGGAATCTGAAGAGATTTTTATTTACTTATTTATCTATTTTATGCAGGGAATCTGAAGAGATTTTTATTTATATGTATTTTATTCATTTATTTATTTTATGTTTTTTTGATATATGGTAATGGGAATCGGGTAATGGTATGGGATGGTATGGGAATTCTTAAAGCGTGGATATAGCAATGAGGTGGAGATATGGGATTCATTAGGGAATTTAAGGAATGGTAATGGTGAATGGTGAAAGACTGTAATGTGATGGTGCGATGGTAGAGAAAATCACCAAAAGTAATGGTAATAGTGCTGAGGATAAGGATTAATCAGGATTTTTATTTTTATTATTATTATTATTGTTTTTTTGTAATGGTAATGAGGTAAGTGCATGGAATTAATTAGGGATTTTAAAAAGAAAAGTAATGGTAATTGAGGGAAGGATACAGTTGGGATTTTTAAAATGGGGGATGAGATGAGGATAGAGGGATTTACTGGGGATTTTTTTTAGAATAGTAATGAGGCCATAGAACTGATTAGGGATTATCTTTTAAAGAATGGCAACAGGTAATGTGATAAGGGTCAGAGGATTAACAAGGATTAATAAGGATTAATAAGGAATGGTAATGGCGATGAGGTAAAGACACGGGATTTATGGGGATTTTTTAAGTATGGTAATGGTAGAGGTGAGGAAAAGGCGATTCCTTGGCGATTTTTGATTGTTGGAATCATCATGTGAGGATCATGGGGGGGGGGGGGGATTTTTGGGCTTTCAAGTAATGGTAAGATGATGAGAAGGATGGATGGATTTATGGTAATGGTAATGGTGATAAGGGGTTTGTAAGCGATTAATTAAGGACTTAAGGTAATGTTAATGGCAGTAACATGGTGAGTAATCGCTCATTATATTTCTTTAATAATTGTTATGTTATTAAGGTGTTGGTAATGAAGAAAATGTATCACCTTTTATATATTTTTGATAATGCTAATGGTTGTAAAGCGCATTTATGGGGTTATTTTAGGATCTGTGATGGCAATAATGACGACAAAATGATGGTAAGGGATTAATCAGATGTATATAATAATGAGGATGGTGATAACATCATAAGGGGTTGATAAGGGTGATGATGATGATGATACAACAATAACGATAATGATAAAAATAATGATAATAAATAACAATGATAATGATCATTATTGTTATTATCATCATTATTACTATCATCATTATTATTACTACTATCTTTATGATGATAACAATGATAATCATAATAATAACAATAATTATGTAAATAATAAATAGAAAAAAAAATAGTGGTTATGGTAATGTTTATAATATGATAATGTTCAGAGTATATTATTAAACAGATTGATACACAAATGATACCGTAAATAAATGACTGGTAAATAAATAGATAAAGGAACAATTATTACACACTGAATGATGATTCCAAATAAATAAAACGAACAATTTACGCGGATAAATAGCAGGTATGACGATGATATATCAGTATAAATGTCAACAAAATGAATATCTAACCGGCAGATTTTAAAAAAATGATAATAATAAAATAAAAAATAAATAAATAAATAAAAAAACAGAAAGAAAATAGCGGTACAAGAAAAAAGAAAAAAGAAAAACAAAAAATTTCCCACCTGGACAGACAGTCGCTGGTGACAGTGTTGCCAGCGTTCGAGAAGAGAGGAATCCCTGTGATGCCTCTGACTGTCGTTCTGGTAACCTTTTCGAAGGTCTCCGTCCCACTGCACTGACCTGGGGAAGAAAGATTTTATTTATTTTGTTTTTTTTTTTATCAAATGGTAATAATTGTGTGACATTTCGCGGCCAGTGTTTGTCCGTGCCTGTGTGTGTTTGTGTGCTGTGTGTTGTTTGCCTGTTGTGTCGTGTGGTTCTTGGTTCGTGTTGCTGTTGTGTGTGTCGTGTCGTCGCTGCTTGCGCGTGTTGTTCTTGTCTGTTGTGTGCTTTCTCGCGCTTGGTCTCGTTCGTCTCTGTGTCGCTGTAGAGTGTGTGTCCGTTCGTGCGTTGCGCGTCTTCGCTTGCTCTCTCGGTGCTCTCGATCGTTATCATCTTCTCCTGACGATTCACTCATCTCAATCTTATACACTCTATTCTATTACTCATCTACCGCATTCCACAGACACGGACGCCTAATCTCTCGCCACCCTACATCTAAATGGCCAATATTACTGATCACGCAAATCTTAACGTTCATCACACGATGTATCGCATCTACAGTAGCTTATCATCGTATTGATCTATCTGATTATTCTTCACTGATACTTCCACTAATTTCTTCAATCTCTCTCCCGATAACTACTCAACTCCGTCATAATGCTCCCTCTCATCCCCGAATTCAAGTACTAATGCTCTATGAGAATCTACTCATTGGCTAATAATCAACATCAATAACGCAAATGTATAATACTCCCCCACACCCGATCTCCACTCCCAACCTCATAACTCTCTCAATGAAAATAATCAATGATTAATAAAAACAATACATGGATAATAAGACAGAAACACACTCTATAAGAATAACTCAACGATAATCGAAATTCTAGTAAAAAAATGTACAATAACTCGATACAGAAAATCTAAATAATACGTATATGATAACGATACATGATTTGACTCAATCTATTCTTCACTCGCATCTGGTGATGATGATAATACATAATATTAGCTAGTAAAATTGTAATACATAATAATTATTATCATCATCATCATAATCATCATTATTTTATCAATTGGCAAGTAGAATCATAATAATCCCCGTTATGCGTAATACATAATAACACATCAATGATAATCCATATAATTAAGCAATATGACTGATGATGAAGATAATAATCGATAATAAAAGTAAATAAACTAATCTGAATTTTGATAATATATCTTCGATCAATACACACTCGATCAGAGTAGTTATCAATTATTATTATCAAATAATCTACTTTTTTTTTTTATAGCTCACTTCGCCTCACTTGATTCCGGACTCACTGAAATGATGGGACTGGACTAGATGTCTTCGATGCTCAATCAATAGAAGTGAGTAATTTAGGTTAATGAGATCAGTTAATGCGGTAATGTAGAATCACCACAATCGGAACATCGTCCAAATCAATACACTGACACAAGCTTAGCAAATAAGAGGTCGCGATAGGGTCCTAACGTCATCATGGATATAGTAAAATGCTCCGGAGAGCAATACAATACGAAGTCAACTAATACAACGATTGAGCCGTCAGGCGTGGAGTCCCATCCCGCGATCTTACCTTGCACGCATCGCGGATATAAAGCTAGTTGTGACGACAGATCAGACCATAAACACATGATAGCGATATTGATCAGGGCTGATAGAACTAAAGAGCTGTTTTCTGATCTCGTAGTTGTAGTACCCGCATATCGTGGAATAAGAAAAAATCGATTCTACTTGTTGGTGAAATATTGAATCCTCGTGCGGGCGCCGGAGAGCTTCCGTATGTGTAGTTCAAGTCAGAAACGTAGTACGAATCAGGGATAACTGGATCTGCCCATAGCTAATAATAGGTGTTAGAAAGAAGAATAAAAGGAAAGGATGTTGTGGTCTAAGATAGATAATGGTGATATCTACTAGATTTCACAGGTTTGACGACTCTTGACATTATTAGCGAGGGCCCGCTCCTGCTTACATGGAATTCCCGTCGTGATGGCTAATGCCGTTCCCCTCACCGCTAATGTTATACGTAATAATCCTAACAGGGCGTTCTTCACCTCTCCTAAATAATTACTCAATTATGGCTTTGCGGCCATCTGTTCGTCCTGGTCATTTGTGGCGTCTCGAAAATTGTAAGAGAATAATCCTGGACTTGGCAATAGAAGCATAAAATTCCCAATTATTTCAAAATAAGCTTTTACCTTTATGGAGTTACTACTTGGCTCGATTAAGTAACTCCATAAGGTAGTTATTTTTAAGTTATTTTAAAAAGTTACTTTATCGGTAATTGTATATCTCGTGACTGCCCGAGTACCAACAGTAAAAAATATCTTAAATACAGGAACCGCATGACGCCGGACGCACACCCACTACGAAAAAATCCGGTTTTTCGTTTAATTAAGTCACAATACTTCCACGTGAGCTGTGGCCTCCCAATGTGGCGCTTTTGTGTGTGTGCCGTTTGTGTGTGGTGGCGTTTGTGTGGGTGTGTGCGTTTGTGTGTGCGGCTCTTGTGTGTGTGCGCTTCTGTGTGTGTGCGTTTGTGTGTGTGCGTTTGTGTGTGTGCGCTTTGTGTGTGTGCGTTTGTGTGGTTGCGTTTGTGTGTGTGCCGTTTGTCGTAGTGTGTGTGTGTGCGTTTGTGTGTGTGCGTTGTGTGTGTATGGGCGTATTGATGAGTGTGTGCGTTTGTGTGTGTGTGCG
>NW_020870862.1:79929-104929 GCF_003789085.1 Penaeus vannamei
CTCCCTGCGTGAGGTCAAGTGCGTATTACATCCAGAGGCGTAGTTCAAGGAAACCCCCCCCCCCACCCGCCCTTGCGAAAATAGCCACATCCCAGCGACCTGTTTTGCTGTTTGTATGTGTGTGTGTTTGTTTTTTTAATGTTTGTGAATTTTGTTGTTGTTGATGATGATGTTTGTTTCTTTTCTGTTTTCTTTGGATTGCAGTTATTAATTGGTGTTGATTATTACTTACAAGGAAAGTTATGTTCGTGTTTCAGGTTATAAAAGAAGTGATTAATGATTATGATGATAATGATAAAAGTTGTTGTAGTTGTAGTAGTAATAGAAGTGGTAGTAGTAATAGCAGTGATACTAGTTGTATAAGTAGAAGTAGTAGTAGTAACAGTATTAGAAGTAGTACTAATTACTGGTAGTTGCCGTTTACTGGCGGTATTTAAAATAGCAACAATGATTATTATATTATTATATTATTGGTGGTATTTAAAGTAGCAACAATAGTAACGTTATGGACTAAATCGTAGCAGTAGTAGTCTAATAATAAAAATTGTAGCAATAGCAATGAAGTCACGTTAATACATATAGTCACGATTGCAATATCAGGATATAATGAAGACGGTCAATTTTAACAAAGGGAGCAACAGTACTTAGTAGCCGTAACTAGCGATAGCAGTCAGCGACCTCTGTGGCTTTTAAACGTAGCCCCAAAGTAGACCAGCGCCCCCCCCCCCCCCCCCCCCACCCACCCTTCCCTCCAGCCGACGAGCCTCCAGGTGCCTCGTTGCATGGCGGGGGGGGGGGGGGAGGGGGGGGGCGTAATGCTGGTACTATGCTGTGCACGGTTGGTGAGTGAGCGCAGGAATTGGGTGGGTGCTGTTTTGGGGTTGGGTTTGGCGTGTGTGCACGGGGCGCGGGGGGGTGCGGATATGTATGTAGAGATAGATTGAGAGACAGATTGGTAGGTAGATAGATAGACAGACAGACAGACAGACAGACAGACAGACAGACAGACAGATAGATTGATAGACAGATTGATAGAGATAGATTGACTGATTGATTGTTTGTTTGATTGATTGACACACACACGCACACACGCACGCACGCACGCACGCACGCACGCACGCACACACACACACACACACACACACACACACACACACACATACACACACACATACACACACACACACACACACACACACACACACACACACACACACACACACACACACACACACACACACACACACACACACACACACACACACACACACACACACACACACACACACACACACACACACACACACACACACACACACAGACACACACACACACACACACGCACACAAAGGCCAACTGGTCGAGCGATCCTCCCCAGACGGAGCAAGAACGTCTATCTAGGACCACTTGCTGACCTCGGAACTCTTACCTTAAGGCCTTCAGTAAGAATTAAAGGATAAGAATGGTAGATGAGAATGGTAGAAGGGCGGAGAGGGTAGATGAGTAGATCCATGGTACCTGTACATGGGTATGAGCACTCCACCTTGATGAAAATACTCGTTGGCAACTTCTGTGCTAAGCCCCGCCCCGTCAGCTGTAATCATTGGAAATATTAAATATTTGTTTTATTTCTTTTTTTTTCTTGAATTCTTTTTCGATGATTTAATGATTATGCATTCCTTGGGTAGATCGGTGGATTTTGGTAATAGGGAGAGTTGGTGGTAAATGAGAATGGTAGAAGGACAGAGAGGAAATGGTAAATGGTAGAATGGGAGAGGAGAGGAAAAGGTAGATCTGTAATTTTTGGTTGTAAGAAGAGGAGTAGATGAGAATGGTAGAGATGGCTGTAGTAGAGAGAGAAAAGGGGGTGGGTAGGGCTTTAGAAATGGTGGTAGATGAGAATGGTAGAAGGGCGACGAGGGTAGATGGGTAGATCTGTAGATTTTGGTTGTAAGAAGAGGAGTAGATGAGAAAGGTAGAGGTGGGTGTAGTAGAGAGAGAAAAGGGGTTGGATAGGGCTTTAGAAATGGTGGTAGACGAGAATGGTAGAAAGGCGGCGGGGGTAGATGGGTAGATCGGTAGATTTTGGTTGTAGGGAGAAGGGTAGTTGATGAAAATGGTAGAGGTGGGTGTGGTAGAGAAGGAGGAGGAGAAGAAGAAGTGGTAGAGAGTAGAAATATGTATGTGTGGTAGAGAGAACGGTTGTGGAGGTGTAGAACGAGATGTAGTTTTGCGTGGTTGGTAGATAGTAGTGATTGACAGGTAGACAGACAGACGGTGCGGATTTTGTGGCAGAGTAGTGGTAGTTAAGGTGACAAGTAGACGAAACAGACAGCGTTTCTGGTAGACAAGTAGACAGACACAGAACGGATAGCGTTTGTGGTATACAGGTAGACAGGGCTGTGGTAGACATGTTAACAAGTAGACAAGATAGACAAGGTGGATAACATATGGTAGACAGGTAGACAGAGCAGCTAAAAGGGGTGGTTGAGATAGTTAAGGTAAGACAGGTCAAGGAAGTAGGGAGGGGGGGGGAGGAGCAGTTGCTGTTGCACACGTGGGTTGCAAGAGGGGCGGGTCAGCATGTAGGTCAGGTTGAAAATGTATAATTTGTGATTATGTTGATCAGGAGTAATTGATATACCGTATAGCGAATGGCTGAGGGGGACGGAAACGGGGAAAAACACGCACATGCACACGCACACGCACACGCACACGCACATGCACACGAAAACGCACATGCACATGCACACGCATACACACACTCACACACTCACACACTCACACACTCACACTCACACACTCACACACTCACACACTCACACACTCACACACACACACACACACACACACACACACACACACACACACACACACACACACACACACACACACACACACACACCACACACACACACACACACACACACACAAGAACAATGAAACAAGGAAACAAAAACAAGTATTTAAATAGACAGAAAAGACAAAGGGAAAAAAAAGAGAGAAAAAAACAAAAAACAAAAGCAACAACAACAACAACAACAAAATCTCCATAACCTCAGCAGCAAAAATCCTTGTTCCGAACCGGACTTAGCGAGCGCCACAATGCAACCCGTGTCACGTTGCAGACTTTTAATGCAGGTCAGGGTTTCGGTCGCTGAATGGCCTGCTTGGACGGGGATTGCAGGCCGCTGATTGCAGAATGGGAGGTCGTGCTGCCCGCGAGGTGTGGGTGAGAGGGAGAAAAGAGAGGGAGGGGGAGGGAAGGAAGGAAGGAAGGAAGAAGGAAGGAAGGAAGGAAGGAAGGAGGGAGGGAGGGAGGGAGGGAGGAGGGAGGAGGGAGGGAGGAGAGGGAGGAGGAGGAGGAGAGGGAGAAGGAGAAAGGGGGCGGAGAAGAAAATAGAGAGGAAGATGGACTGAAGGAGAATGGGAATGCAAAGATGGAAGTGGAAGAAAGAAAGAAACAAGGAAAGGGAAGAAAAGCGGACAAAAAAAAGAGACGAACAGGATGCGGAAAATTCGCCTCTGATTAGCCTCTTGCAACGAACGAATCACTGAAGGAATCCCAGCGTATCCTCAGATCGTGCAATCCTGTGCAGCAAGCCGTGTTCCCAGGCCGCTTGCATGACGATGGGTGGGGGTGGGGACGAGGGTGGGGGGGGACGAGGGGTGGGGTGGGGGAGGGGTGGGGGTGGGGTGACGGGGGTGGGGACGAGCGAGGGGAGGGGGGGCGAGGGGAAGGGAAAAGGATTGAGGGAGGGTATGGGGTGGTGGGGAAGGGGGCTACCGATGGGGGTGGGTAGGGGTGGATGGAGAGGTACCATGAAAGGGGTAGGAGGGGTGAGAGATACCATTACGGAAAAGGGAAAGAGGGGAAAGGGGAGAGGATGAGAGCTGCCATAAGGGAGAAGGGAAATGGTACCACGAGGGAGAAAAGGGAGGAGAGAAGTTACCATAAAGGAGGAGAAAGGGGGGTGTAGGCTACCATAAATGGTAAGGAGGAAGTGCCTTACCTTAAAGGAGAAAGGGAGGGCATGGGGGGGGGAGGGAGGGGGATGAAAGTTACCACACCGGTTTTAGGGCAGGAAGGGGGTTGGGGTGTGTGGAGGAGGGAAGGGGAGGGGAGAGGCAGGGGTTAGAGGGGGAGGGGAGGAGGGGAAGGGGAGGGAGAGGGGGTTGGTAGAGATGGCGGAGGGAGGAAGAAGAATTGGAGAGATAGGGAGGGGGAGGGCAGGGGAAGGTGAGGGGATGGTAGAGAGGGAGAGGAGGAATGAGAGAGAGAGAGGGAGGGGGGGACTTGAGGTGAGGTAGAGTGGGGGGGTAGGGAGAGGAGAAGTGGGGGGGGGGTAGCGTACTCCAGTTCATCCCGCTTTCTGCCGGAAGCTGCTCTTGAATGAATGGGGTTTGTCTCTTTTTGTCAGGGAGGAAGGGGAGGGAGGAGAGAGGGAGAAGGAGAGAGAGGGAGAGAGGAGGGAGGGAGGAGAGGGAGAGGGAGAGGAAGGAAGTGGAGTGATGTAGGAGGGAGGGAGGGAGGGAGGGAGGGAGAGAGGACGGAGAGAGGAGAGAGGAAGGAGAAGGGAGAGAGAAGGAGAGAGGGAGTGAGGGAGGGGAGGAGGAGGGAGGGAGGGAGGAAGGAGAGAGGGAGAGAGATAGGAGTGAGGGGGAGAGATAGGAGTGAGGAGGGAGGGAGGGAAGGGGGAAGCGGGGAAATAGAGGGAAGGAATGAGAAATAGGGGGAGAAAAGGAAGAAGAGAGGAATGGCTCTCTCTCTTTCCTTCCCTCCCCCTCCCTCCTTCCCTCTCCCTTCCTCCTTCTCTCTCCCTCCCTTACTCCCTTCCCTCTTCCTCTCTTACTCCCTTCCCTCTCTCTCTCCCTTACTCCCTTCTATCTGCCCCCCTTCCTCTCTTCCCTCACAATCTCTTCTTCCCTTTCCCTCCCTGAATAAAAAAAGAAAAAAAGCAAGAAAATAGTTCCCGCCAGAGAGAGAGAAAGAAAAAGAAAGAAAGAAAAAGAAAGACTAGGTCGTGTTCGTCAGTCATTGTTATTATTTTTTTGTTGTTGCAGAGGGAAATGTTGCTTGCTTGCAGTGGATCCCAAGCTGTGACAAGATTTGTTTTGTCTTGTTTTATTGCCTCCGCTAAGGATTTTATGATTTTAGTCGCGTTGGTTAGTTTGTTGGTTAGTTGGTTAGCTGGATAACCCAAAAAGTTATGAGCTGATTTTTATTTATTTATTTTTTTATCATTTACCTTTTTATTTGTGTTATTCTCATTTTTGTGTGTGTATTTTTTTTCTCTCTTTTTACCAGAGGAATTTTTAAGAGTATTCATTAGCATTGCGAGATAAGGAAACGCTGACGTCGCCAGTGTACCGGAGAAAGAGGAGATTTTAATGTAATTCTTCAAGTTTGAATATTTTTATTGTATCAGTGACCCTTTTGCCTTGGCGGAGGTATGCCCTCTCTGAGTGCTTCTAATTTTATTAGTTTTTGTTTTATTTTGTTTATTTGTTGACGTGATTTGAAGTGTTTGTCTTTTTTTTTTGGTTTGTTCGTTTTGTTTGCTTGTTGATGTGCTTTTTGTATTTGTTTGTTTACTTGCTTTTTTAATGTTATTTTTTCATTTGCTTCTAGCTTCCACCATATCCCCTCTCTCACTTCCCCCTCTTCCTTTGCCTCTTCTTCCCATCCCCTCCTTTTCCTTCCCCTCCCACTTCCTCTCTTCCCTACTCCCCTTCCCTCCTCCCCCACTCCCCCCACTGTTCATAGCTCCGACAGCTGACGTGTTTACATTGCCGAGCATGTGTTTTAATTTACTGTGTGTTTATAAACTGAATATTTAATTATCTCATTGTGTCTTACTGTTAATTATTTGATTACTATCTGCCTGTTATCTCACGTGTCTCATTATCATCATTATCCTGTTCGTATCTTGTTTTAATCGTATATTCCGTATTATGATATTTATTTATTTATTTATTTATTTATTTATTTTACAAGGAACCAAGTGTTTATAGGCTTACCTATGGAGAAGAAAGCTTATAAAATGAAAATGAACAGAAAGGAAAGGGAGAGAAGGAAAAATAAAAAGAAGGAGAGAAGAAGAACAAGAAAAGGAGGAGGAGGAGGAGGAGGAGGAGGAGGAGGAGGAGGAGGAGGAGGAGGAGGAGGAGGAGGAGGAGGAGGAAGAGGAAGAGGAAGAGGAAGAGGAAGAGGAGGAGGAGGAGGAGGAGGAGGAGGAGGAGGAGGAGGAGGAGGAGGAGGAGGAGGAAAAAAGAGAGAAGGCGAAGAAGAGAAGAGAAAAAAAGAAGAAAGAAAGAGGAAATATATTGCTATTAACCCTGCAAGAGCGCCTGTTCCCGTATCCATGTCTTTATAGCACAAACTACTTCTTTTATTTTCATACTGATAGTAGGCTATATTTGCTTTCCTTTAATTATAATAATGGTAATAATTACGATGATCATGATGCAATGATGAAACACGACAACAAGAGAAAGTGAAGATGATTTGATTCGAAGAAGAAATACAAAGAGAGATAAAAGAAAATTGATAACATGTGTAGGCCTACATATGCAAAACTCGTTCAATTTTTTATTATTAACACGAGGACAAGGTGGCGACGCTAGTGATGACGTCAGAGAGGAAAGGGGAGCGTATTGGGGCAGATATCTTTATCGGAGACATTATTAGCTACTTAGCGGGTTGGGGAGGGGACGGGGTGGGGAGAGGGGAGATGGGGTGGGGAAGGGGGAGATGGGGGAGGAAGGGGGGAGATGGGAGGAAAGGGGGATGGGGAGGGGAATGGGAGGAGGAAGGGGGGGAGATGGGGAGGGAAGGGGAGGAGGAAGGGGGTTGGTGGGTGGGGGAGAGGGGAGGAGAAAGGATGAGATGAAAGGATAAGGGAGAGGGAAGGGATAAAAGAAGAAACTGAAAATAGCGACAGAGAGAGAGAAAGAAAGAAAAATAAAGAAGGAGGAGAGGAGAGAGAAGAGAAAGAAAGAGAGGAAGTGGGAAAGAGAAGGAACATCAAAATGAGGACACGGTATAATTTTCAAAAACCTTAGCGTTACCACAACGTTACACTTTCTTTTCTTATTCATTTTCTTCTTCTTCTTCTTCTTCTTCTTCTTCTTCTATTTTCCATCTCCACCTGCGTCTCACTGATGGGGCAAGACATTATTATTTGTTTTTATGATTTGCATTGTTGTTTTTGTTGTTGATATTATTATTTTTTTATGTTGTTATTGTAACGTATTATTTTATTACTATTAATATCGTCATCATTATTGTTATTATGATTGCCATTATTATTATTATTATTATTATTATTATTATTATTATTATTATTATTATCATTATTATCATTATTATTGTTGTTACTTTTTATTATTCCTGTTTTTATTATTATTATTATTATTATTATTATTATTATTATTATTATTATTATTATTATTGTTGTTGTTGTTGTTATTATTATTATTATTGTTATTATTGTAATCATTATTATCATTTTATTGTTATTATCATCATCATCATCATCATCATTACTGTCATTACTATTGTTGTTATTATCATTATTGTTCATCATCATTATCATTTTGTCATTGAACATCACGAGAACATTAAGACTTGAACGAGAAAATAAAAACAAAATAAAGAGAGCAATTCGAAAAAAATAAACTAAACAAAAGGATTGAAAAACCTCGAATAACAACGAATTTGAACAAAGACAATAAAATAAAAAGAAAAAGATAACGGGTTTCTCGGTGTTGACAGAAGGGAAGGTAAAAAAAAAAGAAAAAAAAAAAAAAAAAAAAACATAATGAATTCCTCGTGCAGTTGCTTAGCTTGCACCGCCGTGTTGCATGGTGTATGAGAGGGATCTATGTGGAAAGTAATTTAGGGAGGTGTAAAATATATATATATATGTTTGTCAGTGTTATTTTTTTTTTGAAAAAGGGGTTTTCTGTTTTGAAAAGAGACGCTGGAGGGGGGGGTGGGGGAGGGGGAGGGGCTGGTGGGTGGGGGGGGCTGGGAGGGAGTGGAGGAAGAAGGAAGGAAGGAAGGAAGGAAGGAAGGAAGGAAGGAAGGAAGGAAGGAAGGAAGGAAGGATGGGAAGGAGTGAGAGAAGGGGTGCGAGGGAATGAGAGAGAGAGAGAGAGAGAGGAGAGAGAGAGAGAGAGGAGAGAGAGAGAGAGAGAGAGAGAGAGAGAGAGAGAGAGAGAGAGAGAGAGAGAGAAGAGAGAGTAAGAAGGTAGATAGGTTGGTAAGCAAAAAGCAAGAAGGAAAGAAGGAATAAAGAAAGAGATAGGAGAGAAAGAAATACAGAGAGGGAAAGGGTAAGAATAGAACTAAGGGAATGCAGGAGAAAAGAAGGAGAGGAAGGAAGGTGGATCGGAAGAAGAGGCAAAAAGAAAATGGAAAACAGCGGAAAAACAACCAAAAATAAATACATAAACAAATAAATAAGAAGAAAATAACTACACAACCACAGAACTTTCCTTAACGACAAACCCGCAAACATCCAGACAACCAATTACATACAAAAGAGAAAAAAATGAACAGAGAGAGACCAAAGAAAAAAAAGAAAAGGATAATAATAAAAAGAATAACTAAAAAAGCGTGCATTTCCTAAACGCTGGCAACCCCCCCCCCCCCCCGTCTCGACCTCAGCCTCGCCCGCGGGTCCGGCGGATGAGGGAGATTTGCATTTTCTTTTTCTTTTCTTTTTTCTTTTCTTCGTCTTTTTCTGTTTTCTTTTTTCTTCTTTGTTTTATTTACTGTTTTTTTTTTTTGCTTTACTCCGTTTTCTTCTTTTTTTTCTTCCTTTTTTTCTTCTCCTTTTTCTTCTTTTTCATCGTTTTATTTTTCTCCTTTTTCTTTTTTTTCAATTTTACTTTTGTCTTTATCTTCTTCTCCTTTCTTTTCTTCTCTTCTTTCTCTTTCTTACTCTTTTCTTTTCGTTTTCTTTCCCTTCCTTTCCCTTCCTTTTCTTCCTCCTCCTCATCTACGAGCATTTGTTATATCTATTTTTTATCTCTCCATTTTCTTGTTATTCTCTTATTTTATTTCATTTTCCTTTCCTTTCGTCTCCCATTTTTTCAATTCCACGAATATATGTTACAAATTGTTTTCTTTAATCTTCTCATCTCTTTATTTCTGGTTTTCCTTCTCCACGAACATCTGCTACAAGTGTTCACTTTATATTTATCGTTTTTTTACATTTCCCCTTTATTTTTTTTATATTTCTTATGGGCCGATATCTGGTACAAGTGTTTCATTTATTTATTTTTTTATTTTTTCGTTTTTTCTATTCCTTTTTTTCTTTTTTTCTGGTACAAGTGTTTTTCTTTTCTTTTCTTTTCTTTATTTCTTTTTTGTTTCTTCTTCTGCGCGAACATCTGGTATAGGAAGAAATGGCAGGTGTTTCGATGATTAAGGAAGAGGGGGGAAGGGAGAGAGGAAGATTGAAACGAAGAAAAGGGTGGATAAGGAGGAGTAAGAAGGTAGTAACGAAAATAAAAGTGAGAGATGGAGAGGAAGTGAGAGAGAAAGGGTGGAGCGAAGGAGGAGGTGGAGGAGAAGGAATGAAAATGGAGAAATAAATAGAAAGGAAGTGGAGGTGAAGAGGAAGTGAGAGAGGCAGATTGGAAAGGAGAAAGGAAGGGATGGGGAGAACGAATGAAAAGGGAGACGAGAAGATAAAAGAAATGGGAAGTGGAGAGGGAGTGAGGGAGGAAGATCGAAACGAAGGAAGGATTAGATGAAGAAAACGCGCCTCGATAATAACGACATCAACATAACACCACAACAACAACTCCACAATCATCCCTCATTAAGCCACAATCCTCACTGGATATTAATGAACCGAGACGCAAGGCTGCAATTAAAACCCGCTGTTCTTAATTACACCTTTATTACAATCCTTCACGACCCGGTATCGCGGAGTGAGCCAGATTCCTACCTCCGATGGGCGTGGTTTGTAGGTCATCGGCGCTCTCGGTGGGCGTGTCTGGGCGTGGCAGCTCTCCGGCGTTCACCTTCACCTGGTCGTGTGGTCTGAGGTGGTGGTCGTCTTGGGCGGGGTCTTAGGCCGTGTCAGGGGGGGGGGGTCGGTTGGGTTTATTTTTGTGGTTGTTGTTAGTATTGTTGTTATTATTGTTGTTGTAGTTGTAGTAGTTGTATCATTATTATTATTATCATTATCGTTACTACTACTACTACTACTACTATTACTTTTACTACTACTACTACTATGTTGTTTATTTATAATCATTGTTATTGAATGTTGTTGTTATTATTGTTATTATTTGTTATTTCTTGTTATTGTTTTTTGGTTGAAAAAAAATCAGCATGCCTTTTTTTTTTTTCTTTTTTTTCTTTTTTGCTTTTGATTTTCTCTTCCTATTTTTCTCTACTATTCAGAATTCTTTCTGATTTATTTCAGACCGTCATTTTCCAAAGTTCTCTTTCTTAAGGGTGTCTTTTATTATTTTTCCTTTCCAATACTTTCTCTTATTTCCGAAAGATAATCTAAGAGCGGGGTGGGGGGGGCTCTTAGATTACCCCCTCCCCCTCCTCAGAGTCCTCCTCCCCCCTCCCCCTCGTGAATTTCTCTCTAAATACTCTTTGGAAGTTGTTGTTATTATTTTTTTTTTCATTATTCCATTTTTTTCCATTTTCTTTTGTGTTTTCATTCGTTCTTTCCTTTCCTTTCCTTCTTTCTTGGTTTTTTGTTTTGTTTTTGTCATTATTTCGTTTTTTTCATTTTTTCCTTCCGTTTCTTTAATTCATTCCTCTTTCTTTCGTTCTTTCCTTCTTGCTTTCTTTCCTTTCTTTCATTCTTTTTTCTTTCGTTCTCATTCTTTTACTTTTGATATATAGGCTATTTTTGTTATTATTTTGATTATTGCTTTAATTGTTTTTATTATTTTTATTGTTTTTATTATTGTTGTTAATATTATTAATAATGTTGTTGAGTCATTATTGTTACTATTGTTCTTATCATCAATCTTGCTATTATTAATTACTATAACTATTACTATTATTATTTAAAATAAATGTTATTCAGCCGTAATGATCCTTCATCTAAATTAATTTTCACCCCAAAAGCACTCATCCGTAACCACAAATTTAAACTCTTGTCTGAAAGATTAAAGACAAATATACGGAAAAGAAAAGGGGAGAGAAAAGAGACAAAGAGGAAGAAAAACAAACTTAAGTAACAGATAGAGATTAAATCATTGGACAGAGAACTCGCCGATACACGATTTTCCGAAGTCATTGTCGGGTCGGAAATTTCGCAACGCTTTCGGACGCTTGCGGTTGGGAGATGGTGAGCGGGGGGAAATTTTGGCGGGAATTTTTGAATAATGAGTGGTGATGAGAGTAATGGTATTGTGAGGGGTGTTTGAGGTGGTGGTGGCGGTGATGATGATAAGGGTGATGATATAAGTAATAGCAGCAAGAATAGTAATAATGATAGTGATGATAGTAACGGCAACAACAATAATAATGATGATGATAGTAGTAATAATAGTGTTAATAATGATAATAATAATAATATTGATAATGATAATAATACTTTTATTATCAATACTAATAATGAGACGGACCGGATTGGGAAAGCCCTTCCTCCAGGCATGTGTGACGTCACACGGGGGCGGGGCGAGCGGGCTAGACGGGTTACGTCACGGAACGAGTCTAGTTTTTTTTCTCTCTCTCTCTTGTTTTTTCTTCTTCCTCTTCCTCCTTCTTACGTGTTAGAATGTTGTCATGATCTCACTGACCCGTATTCTATTTTCCCCCGAATTTCACTGTCCATTGAAGGGGATCTATGGTGGGCTACGGGACTTTGATTTTTTATTATGTGATGCGCTCGTTACCCCCGTTGCGTTTGTACTCTGTAATATATGGGATTTGTTGTATTTTTTGCTTTATTTTTGTACTCTTGTCGCCCTGAGATTTTTTATGGTAGTGTGCTTTTGATGTGTAGTTTATTGACCTTTTGTAGTTTTGGATTTTTTTTCTTAAATGGATTTTGTTTTTATATATTTTATAACTATATTTGTTGTTATGTATTCATATATGTATTTCATTTTTAAAATTTGTACTATAGTTGCATATATATATATATATATATATATATATATATTATATATATATATATATATATGCATATTATATACATATACATATACATATACATATACATGTATATACATATACATATATATACATACATATATATATATATATATATATTATATATATATATATATATATATATAATATATATATATACACATACATATACTCTTTTGAATGAACATATTCCTTCAATTATTATGGTTTTCGCATTTGCACTTTGCTCTGTACGAGACAAAAAAAAAAAGAGAGCAAAAGTTAGCCAAGGGATCACTTGCGCAACCGAACGCAGTCGAGCGGCGGCCGGTCTCCTGGAACCTGTTTCGCCTGCTGGTCATCGCGGGCCGGTTTGGCGTGCGCTGCTTTCGGTTTTATTTGTTGGCTCTATTCTTTTCTTCTTCTTCTTCTTCTTCTTCTTCTTCTTCTTCTTCTAAGGGGGGATGTTTGCGTAATGTTTGTATATTTTTTTTTTTTTTCTTTTTTTTTTGTTGTTTACTTTGTATTTGCGCATCTATGAGGACTATGCTTATTATTAATACATGCGTTTTTTTGTTATTATTATTATTATTTATTATTATTATTATCTTCATATGTGTGCTCGTGTGTGTGTGTGTGTGTGTGTGTGTGTGTGTGTGTGTGTGTGTTGTGTGTGTGTGTGTGTGTGTGTGTGTGTGTGTGTGTGTGTGTGTGTGTGTTTAAGTAGATAGCATGTATACGTGTGTACATTCCTACTGCGGTAGAAAAGTCCCCCCATTTAATCCAGAAATTGCATGTCAGAGCGCCATGATAATCCGTCTTGCTCTTTTACCTTTCTCGACACGAATGACCGGGGAACACGATGCGGAACAGGGGAATGCGGGAACGGAGCGCATTCATGGAACAGCGGAACTCGGACGCCACGCGGAAACTGGAGAGGAACAGAAGGAAACTAAAAAATGTACCGGTGGGATTTAGGAATGGAACAACGGAATAGGGGAACGTGGAAACGGAACAACGGAATGTGCTAATGGAACACGGGAACTCAGGAACGGAACATCAGTCCGCGGTAATAGGATGACGTAAATCGGTAATGGAACAATAGGAGCCTGGAATGGAACGGCGAAGCGCGGCAATAACATAGAGGAATGTAGGAACGGGATAAAGAAAATCGAAATGTGAACAGCGGGAGAGAAGAGGGGAACAGAAGACCACTGTATTAGAAGGGAATGTAGGAACAGAACAAGGGAAATCGGGACTAGATCATTGGATAAATGGAACACGGGATCGGATTAGTAAACTTGGATAACAAGTAACCGAACGTTGGAACAATACAATTTAAAAATGATAATAATAAATTAATGAATAAATAAACGAAACGAGAACCAGAAATAGAAATAGAATACTGGAACATCCAAGAAGATAACGGAACAACCTGTACACGGGAACGATGGAACGGGAGAGTTTCGCGCCAATTCACACATGACCGTAAAAAAAAGGTGATGTTGATGATGATGACTAAGAAAACGAAACGAGAAAGAAAGAGCAACCACCCTAGGCCCGTGTTTGCGTGATTTACGACGGGGGTTTACAGTGATTTTGGCAATTCACTGTGTTGGGGGGGGGGGGGGGCTCTTCTGGGGAGGGGGGAGGGGGTAGGGGAAGAGGAGGAGGGGTAGAGAGGAGTTTGATTGTGTGGGGTTAGTTGGTTATTTGATTGTTGGAGTTGGTTTGGTGGTTGTTTTTTGTCATTATCATTTGTTATTATCACCACTACCAACAAAACAATAACATTACCACCTCCACCACCACCACCACCACCAACCCACCACACCACCACCACCACCACCACCACCACCATCACCATCACCACCACCACCACGCCCACACCAACCATCACCAACCACCACCACCACACCACACCACCTACCACCACCACCACCACCACCACACCCACCATCACCACCATCACACCAACCACCACCACCACCACCACCACCACACCAGACCACCACCGTCCACCACCACCACCACCACACACCACCGTCACCACCACACCACCACCGTCACCATCACCACCACTCCCAACCGTCACCAACCACCCACCATCACCACCCACCCACATCACCACTCACCACCACCACCACCACCACCACCGTCAACCACCACCACCACCCACCTCACCACCACACACCACCACCACCACCAGCACACCACCACACCACCACCACCGTCACCACCACGCACCACACGTCACCAACCCACACCACCACTCACCGTCACCACCACCACCACCACCGTCACCACCACCACCACCATCACCACCACCACCACCATCACCACTAACCACCACCTCACCACCACACCACCAACCACCAACCACCACCACCACCACACCCACCACACCACCATCACCACCACCACCACCACCATCACCACCGACACACCACCCGCACCACCACCACCACCACCACCACCACCCCACCACCACCGTCACCACGCCACCACCACCACCCGTCACCACCACCACCACCAACCCACCACCCACCACCACCACCCCACCTCACCACCACCCCACCACCCTCACCACCACCACCACCACCACCGTCCCACCACCACTCACCACCACACCACCACCACCACCATCACCACCACCACCACCACCACCACCCCACCCACCACACCACCACCACCCAACCCACCCCACCACCACCACCACCACCACCACCACACACACCACCACCACACCACCACACACCATCACCACCACCACCACCACCCACCACCACACCACCACCACCACCGTCACCACCCACCCACCACCACCACCACCACACCACCATCCACCACCACCACCACACCACCACCACCATCACCACCACAACCACGCCAACCACACACCACCACCGTCACCACCACACCACCACCAACCACCACCACCTCACACACCACCACCATCACCACCACCACCATCACCACCACACCACCACCACCAACCACCACCATCACCAACCACACCATCACCACCACCACCACCATCACCACCACCACCACGACCACCACCACCACCACCACCACCACCGTCACCACCACCACCACCACCACCACCGTCACCACCACTTCACCACCACCACCACTTCACCACCACTCACCCACCACCATCACCACCACCACCACCAACCACCACAACCACCATCAACAACAAAACAACATAACCCACCAACCACACCACAACAACAATCACAATCTCAATCACACAGCAAGCACCACTGCCACTAAAATATTCTTCATAAAAAACTTTTATAGTATGATTTAATTTAATCTCGGGAGAACAGGAAGAAAAAATCGCAAGGAATTAATCTGTCTTTGTCTTAATGGAGTAAATTGCAATGTATTTGTTGTTTCTGAGTTTCGTAGAAATTGATGCCGGGCCTGAGGTTGGCATTCATGTGTGTATGTGTGTGTGTGTGTGTGCGTGTGTGTTGTGTGTGTGTGTGTGTGTGTGTGTGTGTGTGTGTGTGTGTGTGTGTGTGTGTAAAGCGAATGTGTGGTTTTGTATCCATGTTTAGCCCTCTTCTCTTCCTCTTTTACTCTTTCTTTACTCTTTCTCCTTCATTTTCCTCTCTTATCATCATCTCTATCTTTCCATCTCCTCCTTCCCTTCATCTCTCTCTCTCTCTCTCCTCTCCTCCTCATCTCTTTCTCCATCTCCTTCCTTCCTTTCATCTCTCCCTCCTCCTCTTCCTCATCTCTCCCCTCCTCCTCCTCCTCTCCATCTCTTTCTCTCTCCTCCTCCTCCTCCTCCTCCTCCTCTTCATCTCTTTTTCTTCTCCTCTCCTTCTCCTCCTCTTTTTTCTCTCCTCCTCCTCCTATTCCTCATTAAATGCCCTCCCCCTCCCCCCTCCCCCGCCCCGTACCCTGGCTTTCTCGGGCACTTTTCTAAAGCCACGTTTTCCCCCGCCTTGATTTCGCTGAGTGGAGGCTTTGTGCTCGTGTTTATGGGCGCGTGCGTGGGTGGGGGGCGGCTGGGTGGTGGGTGGGCGGCTGGGTGAGTGGGTGGGCGGGTGGGTGAGGGTGGGTGGGTGAGTGGGTGGGCGGGTTGTTGGTGGTGGGTGGGTGGGTGGGGTGAGTGGGTGGGTGGTGAGTGGTGGGTGGGGTGGTGGGCGGGTGGGTGGGTGGTGGCGGGTGTGGTGGGTGGGTGGGCCGAGTGGGTGGGTGGGTTTTCGGGTGGTGTGGGTGGGTGGGTGGGCGGCTGGTTGGGTGAGTGGGTAAGTGGGTGGTGAATGGGTGGGTGGCTGGGTGAGTGGGCGTTTGGTTGGGTAAGTTGAGCGAGTTGCTGTGTGAGAGACAGAGACAGACAGAGACAGAGACAGAGACAGAGACAGAGACAGAGACAGAGACAGAGACAGACAGAGAGAGAAACAGAGAAAGAAAGAGAAAGAGAGACAAGAGAAAAATCAGAAAGTGAAAGGCGGCGACAAGGAGAGGAACGGAGGAAGTAACGAATCCCGCGAGAAACGGAGAGTGAGAGGAAAGGCCTATAGAGAGCGGCGCGGGCGTCCCTCTTTGCATCCTGGGCGTCGTTCTGCCGGCGGGAGGGGGGGGGGGTCGCTCACTTTCCCTTCCCGAACGGGAGTCGAGCCGGTCGGGCTCCTTTCCCCCGGCCGCGAGTAGATGCACGCATAGATGGGGCCGGTAGATATGGGTCGACGAACGAGTAGATGGGACCGGCAGATGGATGAGTAGATGGGGCCGGTAGATGATATGGGTAGTGAACAAGTAGATGAGGTCGGTAGATATGGGTCGACAAACGAGTAGACGAGACCGGCAGATGGACGAGTAGATGGGGCCGGTAGATATGAGTCGATGAACGAGTAGATGAGACCGGTATATGGATGAATAGATGGGGCTGGTAGATGATATGGGTCGATAAATGAGTATATGGAGCCGGTAGATGATATGGGTCGATAAACGAGTAGATGAACGAAGAAATGGAAACGGTAGATGAACGAGTAGACGAGACCGGTAGAGGAACGTAGATCAGGAGGCCGGAACTCGCTTGGGTTGAAGTTTCGTCACGAGGAAACGATCTTTGGAAATTGATGCGCTTCTATGAAAATGGGATTTGCAATTTGCAATTATTTTGATTGTCTGAGAAAGAGGCTTTTGGAGTTGATTGTTGATGGTTCCATAGGCTTTTGAGAGATCATTTGGCCCGTCGGAAATGGCTCGGGAGGAAGCGTTTCCAGCGTTCGAAACGACTTGACTGCCTGTTCGAAATGATTCTCCCTCGTTACGTCTTTTCCACAGGCAATGCCGCTTTCGCTTTGCCAGGTAATTATTCCCTCCCCCCCACTCCTCCCTCTCACCTGTAATTAGAGGGATGATTGGCTGATCTATTTTGGCGTCGGGGGGGGGGGGATTCTGACAGGTGCATCGGAAGGTGCCTGAGAAAAAAAGGCGCAGGTGCATCGGCAGGTGCCTGAGCAAAAGGCGGGGTTTGTGCACCTGTCGTGGGTCGGCGGATAAAGAAGGGGGAAGGGGGGGTGGATGGGAAGGCAAGGGGACGGTTCTGTAGTGGAGGGGAAGAGGGGTTAGGGAATGGGAGGAGTATTGGCTAGAGTGATATATATTTTTTTTCTTTTTTCTTTTCTTTTCTTTTCTTTCCTTTTTGTTACGGTTGTTGGAAAGTTAGTATTGTTATGTTATTGTTTTATGACGCGGTAGTGGTTCTCTGTCTCTGTGTCTGACCAAAGGGAAATGGAGAAAAAAGGAAGTGGCTTTCCCCTCTCTCTCTCTCTCTCTCTCTCTCTCTCTCTCTCTCTCTCTCTCTCTCTCTCTCTCTCTCTCTCTCTCTCTCTTCTCTCTCTCTCTCTCTCTCTCTCTCTCGTTATCTTATAAATCTAACGCAGTCACGCATACACTTGACAGACAGACAGACTGACTGTCAGACAGACAAGACAGGCAGCAGACAGACAGGCAGCACACAGACAGGCAGACAGACACAGACACAGACAGCACAGACAGAGACAGACAGACACAGACAGACAGACAGAGAAGTGAAAACTTCAGAATGTGAACTAATAAACATGTACATCACACGACCTAGTTTTGAGTTTATGTTCATCTAAACTGCCCGTGGTTAGTTCATCTGTCTCCCTCCCCTCACTTCTTCCCCACATTCCGAGCGAGGTACGAAAATTGTTTTCACGTAATTGCAAGATTAGAGAAATTTAGACGCTGGAAATTACAGGCTAACTGAAAGGAAAATAGCATTTGCTTTTTGTTCTTTCCCGCACTCACTCTTGCTCTCTCTCTCGCTCTGGTAGATCTCTCTCTCTTCTCCTCTCTCTCTTCTCTCTCTTCTCTCTCTCTTCTCTCTCTCTCTCTCTCTACGCGATGTCTCTCTCTCCCTCTCTCTCTTAGTGTCTCGATGTCTCTATATTCTCTCTTTTTCTCTGTCTCTGCCTCCCTTATCTCTGTTCTATTGCCTTATCTTCATTTCTCTCTCTCTCTCTTTCTCTCATTCTCTCCTCACTCTTCACCCACCCTCCCTCCCTCCTCCTCCCCCCCCTTCCCTCATGCCCTCTCGCTCCTTCCCTCACTTACCTCATCATCCCTCCTGTCCCTCCCAGCCTCTCCCTCCTTCCCACATAATCTCCCTCCTCCTCCCACCTCTTCCTACTCTATCCTTCACCCTCTCCCTCCTTCCTTCCTACGCTATCTCCTTCTCTCTCCCTTCTTATTCCTCATCACCCTCTTCCATCATCCCTCCAACCTCCCTCTATCGTCACTCTTCCTCCTTCCTCATACCCTCTCCCTCTTCCTTCCTACATTATCCCTCCTTCCTCATACCCTCCTCCCTCCTTTCCCACCCTCTTCCTCCTTCCTCATACCCTCTCCCTCCTTCCCTCCTCCCTCTTCCCCCCCTCCTTCCCCTCATTCCCTCCCCTCTTCCTCGGTCCTTCTCCCTTCCTCCTTCCCTCCTTAAATTCGAGAGTCATCAGCTACGTCAATGAAAGAGATACCGCAGTAATTTTATTATTCCCGCAATGTCAACCGAAAAACAGGCGGGTGAAGGTGGGTCGTATCGTCACATTGTCATGCGGTTAATGGGGCTTTCAATCACTTAATTGCGACAGTTTGTGAGTACCGGTACCTTGATTGTGGTTTAGTTGTTTTTGAGGGGGGTGGTTTGCTTTTGTTGATTGATTTTTTTTTTCGGGGGGGGGGGGGAGGGAGGAGTTTGTTTTTGATGATTTGTTTTTCTTTTTTTTTATGCTGTGTTCTGATGTATCTTCTTTTCCTGTCCACTCTCTCTCTCTTCTCTTTTTCTCTGTCATCTCTACTTCTGCTCTCTCTCTCTCTCTTCTGTCTCTCTCTCTCTCTCTCTCTCTCTTCTCTCTCTCTCTCTCTCCCTCTCTCCTCTCTCTCTCTCTCTCTCTCTCCTCTCTCTCTCTCTCTCTCTCTCTCTCTCTCCTCCTCCTCTCCCTCCCTCTTCCCTCCCCTCCCTCTCCCCTCCCTCCCTCCTCTCTCCTCCCTCCCTTCCCTCTCTTCCTCCCCTCCTTCCTCTCTCCCCCCTCTCCTCCTCCCTTCCCTCTCTTCTTCACCTCCTGGTCCCCGACGGAGCCCCCCGTGCATGTGTCGCAACCCACTTTCTTTCGCCTCTGTTATTAAGTTGTTAGTCATGGCAGAGACCGGGGAATCTGGCGCAGAACTGTGGGCCTCTCCGATGAGGGGAGGGGGAGGGGGAGGGGAGGAGGAGGGGAGGGGGGGGGGGGAAGGAGGGAGAGGGGGAGAGAGGGAAGGGAGGGAGGGAAGGAGGGAAGGAGAGGAAGAGGGAGGAGAGGAGGGAAGGAGATGGAAGAGGGAGAGTGAGGGAGGTGTGATGGATGGAGGGGGGAGGAGGGAGGAGGAGGGAAGAGGGAAGGGGGAGGAAGGAGGGAGGAGAGTGAGAGTGAGGAGGAGGAGTGAGGGGAGAAGGAAGGGAGGGGGATAGGGAGTGATGATGAATGAGTTGAAGGAGGAAGGAGGGGGTGAGTGGGAGAATAAAGTGAGTGAGTGAGGAGCTTTGTGAGCGAGAAAATGAGTCTTTAAGTAGGTATTTTAATGAGTAAGGAAGAGGAAAAGTTAGTGGATTAATGAGTGAGTGAGGATATCAGTTAGTAAGAAAATGAGTGAATGATTGGGTGGAAATATTAATTTGTAAGAAAATGAAAGAATTAATGAGTAGGGATATTAGTTAATGAGACAGTGAGTGAGAGAATGTTTTGAGTATATATGAGTAATTGAATGAGGGAGTGAGGATGTTATAATGAGTAGATGAGTGAGGGAGTGGACAAAAAAAATGATACGAGAGTTCGAAGAATATGAGTGAATTTAATGAGTGAAGAAGAGTATTTGTAAGGGAATGAGTGGATGAGTGATTGGATGAAGAAGTGAGTGACTGAGTGAATGAGCGTGAGTGAGTGTAATTTCGAGATGAATTGTTCTTGTAGTTCTAATTATTATTAAATGTTATAAATGTGACGTTTTTTATGTTGATTTTCACAACTGTTGTGATTATTATGGTTATTTCTCTTGTCATTTTTTTCTTTCTTCTGCTTCCTCTTCTTCTCTTGTCATTCTTTTTCCTTCTTCTTCTCCTGCTTCCTTTTCTTTTTCTTAAGGCTTTGTTCCCGGATTTTGTCACGCCGTCAAGATCAGGTGATAGGACTGGTACTGACTGCATGCTATGTGGTATGAGTCAGCCTTTTTGTATTTCCTCTCTCTCTCTCTCTCTCTCTCTCTCTCTCTCTCTCTCTCTCTCTCTCTCTCTCTCTCTCTCTCTCTCTCTCTCTCTCTCTCTCTCTCTCTCTCTCCTTCTCTCTCTCTCTCTCTCTCTCTCTCTCTCTCTCTCTCTCTCTCTCTCTCTCTCTCTCTCTCTCTCTCTCTCTCTCTCTCTCTCTCTCTCTCTCATCTCTCTCTCTCTCTTCTCCTTCTCTATCTATCTATCTATCTATCTATCTATCTATCTCTCTTTATCTATCTATCTATCTATCTCTTTCGTTCACTTTCTCTCGCTCTCTGTATTCGTCTATCTATCTATCTACCTATTTACCTATCTCTGTTTGGCTTTATTCTCTTGTCTCTTTCTCATTTTTTTTTCTTTTTATCTTTTTATCTGCCTTTCTCCTTTCCTTTCCTCTCTCTTTCTCCTTCTCTCCCTCTCCCTCTCTCCCTCTCTCCCTCCTCCTATATCTCACAATGTTATTGTATCTTAAATCATTTACCTTCACTTTATACCATTCTTTTCCATTATTATTATTTTTTTTCTTGTATTGTTCCCTTTTTTATTAATTTCTCGACCCATTGTTCTTAATCGAAGTGTGTCTTTTGTCATTCTTCGTCTCCGCTTTTTCCTTTTAGATTTTGCGGACTGATATCGGAGGCGAAAAAAGGGAGGAAGGGAGGGAGAGGGAGTGGAGGTGGAGTGGGGGGGGGGGGAGGGAGGGAGGGAGGGGGGAGGGAGGGAGGAGGAGGTGGAGGAGGGAGAGGAGGGAGAGGGAGTGGAGGAGGAGGAAGGAGGTGGAGTGGGGGGAATGGAGGAGGGAGAAGGAGGAAGGTGTGAGGAGGGAGAGAAAAAGGAGGTGGAAAAGGGAGGAAGGAGGGAGTGGAGGAAAAAGAGAGAAGGAAGGAAGGAAGAAGAGAGAAAGGAGAAAGGGAGAAAGGAACGAACGAACAACGAAGGGGAAGGATAGAGAGAGAGAGAGAGAGAGAGAGAGAGAAGAAGAGAGAGAGAGAGAGAGAGGAGAGAGAGAGAGAGAGAGAGAGAGGAGAGAGAGAGAGAGATGGGAGGGAAAGGAAATGGTGAAAGGAGGGAGGAAGGATGACAGGGGGAAAGGAGCGAGGAGGGAGGGAGGGAGGAAGGAGGAAAGGAGCGAGGAGGGAGGGAGGAAGTGAGACAGACAAACAGACAGATTCTCTCTCTATATTACTCCTTGCGAAAACAGAGGCGCTGACTCTGTTAAAACAAGATAAAAGGGAGAAGGTGAAATGCAGCGCTGATGGAGTGTTATTGGACGGCTGAAATGGAGGAGGAGGAGGAGGAGGAGGAGAGAGGAGGAGAGGAGGAGGAGGAGGAGGAGGAGGAGGAGGAGGAGGAGGAGGAGGAGGAGAGGAGAGGAGGAGGAAGGAGGAGAATAAATAATTATGATAAGAAGAGAACGGAGGAGAAGAAGAAGATGGAAGAGGAGAAGATGAAAGAAAAGAGAAGGAGAATAATAAGAAGATAAGGAAGGAAGAAGGGAAAACGAAGAAGAAAAAGAAGAAGAAGAAGAAGAAAAGGAAGAAGGAGGAGGAGAAGAGGAAGGAGAATGAGAAGGAGAGAAAGGAGGAGAGAAGAAGATGGGAAGGAGCAGAGGAAGAAGAAAAGAAGGAGGAGAAGAAAAGAGAAAGGAGAAAATAGTAATAAAGAAGGAAAAGAGGAGAGGAAAAGAAGGAGGAGGAGGAAGGAAGGAGAAGGGGAAAGAGGAGGAAGGAATGAGAAGAAAGGATGATTGGAGGAATTGGAAGACAATCCGACCAAAATAGGATGAAGCGGCGAGGAAGAAGAGAGACAGAAAAGTGGAAAAGGAGATGGAGTGTGAAAAAGAAAAGGGAACAAAAAAAGAAAGAACAGAGAACAGAAAGGAAAAGGAAGAAAAAGAAGAAGATGATTAGCAACAACAACAACAACCTCACAACAACGAAAATGGGATGAGGGGAGAAGGAAGACGAGGAAGGAAGGAAGCGAGGAGGCAAAGAGAGGCAGACCGTACGACGACAGCTGTTTTGGAGGGCGTGGCGGGATAATGTCGCGGGATAGGGGTCGCGGGGTACGGCGGAGAGACCCGAATCAGGGTGCCATTAGAGGTCTCTAATTTATTTGCTTTCGAAGGATCTGAGTTCTTGAGTCTTCTTGGTCTCTCTCTTTTCTTTGCTTCCTTTTCGTTTTTTTTTCGGTTTTCCTTTTATTTTTTCGTTAAAAAAAATCTTCGATGATGAGGAAGAGATTGGAGATGAGGAGAAGGAGGAGGAGGAGGAGGAGGAGGAGGAGGAGGAGGAGGAAGGAGAAGAAGAAGAAGAAGAAGAAGAAGAAGAAGAAGAAGAAGGAAGAAAGAAAAAGAAGAAAAAGAAAGAAAAAGAAAAAAAGAAAAGAAAAAGAAAAAGAAAAGAAAAGAAAAGAAAAGAAAGATAAAATAATAAAATATAATAATAAAATAATAATAATAATAAATGATAAAAAGAATAAGAATAAGAATAAAGAAGAAGAAGAAGAAGAAGGAGGGGGAGGGGGAAAAAGGGGGGAGAGAGGAGGAGGGAGGAGGGGTGGAGGGAGGGGAGGGGAGGAGGAGGTGGAGGAGAAAGGGAATGGAAGGCGGGGCAGGGGTAGAAAGTTCACCCCGGATTTTGCTACTTTATTAATGGAGTCTTGCGTAAGAACTAACCCTTTCTTCTCTCTCTGTCTATCTATCTACCTATCTATATATCTAATCTTCCCCTCCCTCCTTCCTTCTCCTCTTCCCTTTCCCTCCCATTCCTCCCTTTCCGCTTCCCTCTCCTCCATCCTCCCCTCTTCTCCCTCCCTCTCGCCTCTCCCTCCTTCCTTTAGAGTGAAGGTGAAAATTGCGTTTCCTCCCCCCCACCCCCCCCCCCTCCAACACTGGTCGTGTTGGGGATCTCAGGAGATTGCAATGCAGGCCATACTGTGCAAGTTGCATGCGGTTCCCTCGCTCTCGATTGCTTCTGCAAGTCGGCCACCAAGTCGTGAGGTTGGGACAAGAGGATTTTTTTTTGTTTGTTTTCATTTATTCGGTTTGTATGTTTCTGCTTGGTTGTCTTGATTTTAATGTGTGTGTGTGTGTGTATATATATATAATATATATATATATATATATATAATATATATATATATATATATATATATATAATATGTATATATATATATATATATATATATATATATATATATATATATATACATACACATATATATATGTGTGTGTGGTGTGTGTGTGTGTGTGTGTGTGTGATGTGTGTGTGTGTGTGTGTGTGTGTGTTGTGTGTGTGTTGTGTTGTGTGTGTGTCTATAGGCGTTAATATGATCGTCCGTAATGATAGTCACTTGAGGTTGCTTCGTGTCGATCGTCACATGATTTCTGGGTCGACCGCGAAGTGAAAATTTCTAAATTGAAGGCAGTGCGATAGTGATTTTAAATTACCTGGAAAATTGATATACGTCTTGAAAGAGATTATATCGTGTATTATATTGAGAATGATAGTGATACAAGGATGAAGAAACATAATAGTGGATAATGATATGATAATGACAATAACAGCATTATCGGTATTACGTATTTTTTTTTTTTCTCTCTAAAGTATCTGTTATCTTATGTTGCCTTTTTAGCGATAGATTTCGAGGTACAAAAAGGCCGCTTAAAGAAACACGTGGATTTGTAGGCCTACATTTATTTTGCCAATTAAAAGATATAAATGTAAAATGATAATGATATTAATGATTTAAAAAAGTGCGAAGATGGAGCCATCGAAGTAAAGTTGTAAGTGGTTGTAATACGCTGATTAGATATCACATCTCCATCGCTAATGAGACAGGTGTAAGAACAGGTGTTGATAATTACGTCGATAATGAGAGCGATAGTAGCGGTGGCGCTGAGAGTGGAGGCAGAGATTTTCGTTTATTTGTTATTATTGTTGTTGTTTTTGTTGTTATTGTTATTGTTGTTATTATTATTATTATTATAATTATTATTATTATTATTATTATTATTATCATTATCAATCATAATAATTATTATTAGAGGTTAGATTGATTTTCGTAGACCCACTCCCTCCCCC
>NW_020870862.1:117429-119929 GCF_003789085.1 Penaeus vannamei
TCTCTCTCTCTCTCTCTCTCTCTCTCCTTCTCCTTCTCCTTCTCTTCTTCTTCTTCTTCTTCTTCTTCTTCTTCTTCTTCTTCTTCTTCTTCTTCTTCTTCTTCTCTTCTTCTTCTTCTTCTTCTTCTTCTTCTTCTTCTTCTTCTTATGCTAATAATTGTTAGCCTGAATTTGTTTTAGATATTTTAAGATATTTTTCATTTAATGAGCTTTTACTGTTAATTCTTTATGAAAGTAGACTGACATATTATCTTGAGTTTACACATATAGTCAGTAATAATGACATATTGGATAACATAGAGGGTATTATACAGTGACAATGTATAATGAAATAGATTTATTTCAGTACATCTAATCAATTTGTATCATACATTTACTTGTTCATTGTTATTACAGAATGCAGACTGGGGTGATATCAGTGAGAGAAAAGACTTGAGGAACCGTCTTCAGTGCAAGAGTTTCAAGTGGTACCTCACAAACATTTACCCTGAGAAATATATCCTTGATGAAGACGTTATAGCCTTTGGTCGTGTAAGTCTTTTTTATCTAATGTTTTCTCTATGCCTTCATTTCTATTCTTGATAGAATAGTTTATTGGAATATCTGTTTTTGGAATTGATACTGTCTGAATTAAAGATAAACATAAATAGAGAGAAAGTAATAAAGGTAAAGTAAAGTAAATATGTTTTTTATGAATATAAATTCATCAAGTAACTATTTTTTTGATTGTCACACAATTGAGGAATATATTTCTCTTGCTTTTTGAATGTGAAAAACAAATATCTGTCTTGCTATATTTTCTGATATTTGAATGTTCTTGTGGTTCCCAAGGTTAATTTTTACATATTTTTACTAACCTGTTGTTCTCTTCTCTAGTGGATGACATGGGGTATGCATCGTCAGGGACAAAATTTTGGGTTCCTTAGTACGTTTGTTGGGGAAATAAATAGAGCAAATTTTGGTGAAGGCTTTTGCGTAGCTTTGTGGTACATGCACAGTTTTTTTATAATCTCTTATTTCCTTTTTTTTAATATCTATTTATTTATTTATTTATCTATGTATTTGTTTTGCTAGGTTAATGTTTTATGGGAGGAAATGCTTGTTTAGTTGAGTTACCCTCCAGATGTTTCTCGGTTTTATTTTGTTTTTGTGATAGAAAGGCCGATTAGTATTTATTAGTCTCTTTTTTTGGGGTTATATTTTTCAAAATTAGCTTTCTACTTTTTGTATTATTGATTTAATCATGTATTTATTTATCTATTTTACTAACATGCAATCTTGTTGCTTTCTTCTTTCTGCATTCCGTACTAATTATTTTTCCCATTTTCAAGATAAAGAAAAAAAATCCTGAAGAGAAATCTCAGGATACGGCTTAAATAGCTGCTTCCTTTAGAGTTGAAAAATTAAAATAGGGAATGGATTATGTAGAGCTTCTATTACTTATTATTGGTGTTTTATTTATTCATTTATCTTATATTCATTTTGATTTTTTCTTTTCTTTTCTTAGCTTGGAGTTTTTATATGCATATAATGCTTTTATGTAATTATCTATTTATTTGTTTATTTATTTATTATTTTTTAGATTACTCTCTAACTTGCTGTAAGAGTTAGATGTAATGAGACCCATTAGATTAAATGGTGATGTACGGTTTTATAGATCTTTTTATATTTCTCTTTTTAGAATTGTTTGATGAAATGAGCAAACTTTTGGTGGAAAGTTTAGCTCTTTTTTATGATTCCCTATTAGTAGATTTATAAAGGCATTTATCATGATGATGAAGGTATTTAGATGAACTTGTCGCATTACAGTTTGCAATTTTGTGCATGTGTAGCTCATAGGCAGTAGCTATGATGATGCAGTCACTTCAACAATATTTATTTTAGAAGAAATTTGTGTGGTGTAAAAACTAACACAATGATGCAATACAACAGAGTAACTCAATATCTGATTATCTTTTCATATGGAGATTTATGTTGCTTTAATATGTTTTATTTATTTGTTTATAAATATATATATATATATATATATATATATAATATATATATATATTATATATATATATATATATATATATATATATATATATATATATATATATATATATATATATATATATATATATATATATATATATATATATATATATATATATATATATATATAATATATATATATATATATATATATATATATATATATATATATTATATATATATATATATGATATATATATATTTTTTTTTTTTTTTCTCAATTCTTAGAAGGTTGAAGTTGAAGTCACTGCATCACAGTTATGCAAATTCTGGAAATTCACAACAGTGTTATCATTTTACCAATTTTCTGCAAAGAGAGAAAGAAGAAAAAGAAGAGGCAAACAAATAAACAGTTAATCTCTCAGGAGAATACTTTTGTTGCTCATGATGTCATCGCACAGAACATGCAAAAATTGGTAGAAAGATAAGAATGACGCGGGTTTTGGCGGTGGCATTCGCAGTGCCA